>JAQGBW010002655.1:0-18952 GCA_034698625.1 Julus scanicus
AATGAAAAAACTGATTCAACATTGGGAAAAAAACAAAAATTTGAACATTATATACAGAATTCATTTTCAAAATTTGTATAAATAATTCATGTATATAATAAATTATAGGCTTAAATTGTTTGTATGGCTAAATGTTACTTCAATGTGAATAAAAATTTGCGTATACCATATCACACACTTATGTGGAATTCGCTTAATTGGGCCAAAATGCCAAAGTCCTGATGTGTCCCAATTAAGCGGAATCTTCTGTATTTGTAAACTCGATTAAAATCCTACATAAATATCAGTGTGAAACGCCAATTTTAGTTATTGGCCAATTATCAGATTAAGGGCACACAGGGTCCTTAATTGGAAAAGAAATGCACATTTAGGGTAAAGGGGGATGAGAATCAGTGGGGATTAAGGATTTACTATATGCGTCATCGTCTATATATAGTTGAGAAATGTCACTCCTTATGTGGACATTAGAATAAAAATGCATTTTTTTCGAAGTAAAAATCCTATTTTTGTATGGTAAAAATGCAGGTTTTTTCCAGGACAAATATGGTTTTTCCGCAGTTAAAACACGATTTTTCTTCCAATTTAAAATAGTAAAATACAATTGTAAATAGAAAACTCATATTTTCTGTTGTAATTTTGTAAGACTCGTGGATCGCCTCAGGCGGAAAATTTCTAAGCTTGGGCAAGCGCTATAATTATCACCGAAAACAATGAATGAAAAGAATATTTGCACATGTATCACACATTTCTGAGGGTCTACTGGGACGCAGCAGATTATTATTTTTGTCCAATGCCCTTTGACTGCCAGGGGCCGATTCGGCTGCCTCACTTCTTATTGGACTTTCCTACATCCTGTTAGAACTAAGTATACTAAATACAGTCAGTTTGGGCAGATTTCAGCAAAAACCACGAGTCCAGAGAGTGAACTAAATTTGTCTCCAGCAAAGGACTAGAATCAGACTGCAGCAGAAGTTCAACAGATTTTAACAAGTCCACAAGTCGAGAAAGATTTCTAGATTTGTCACCAGCAGAGAACTTTTCTAGTGATAAAACCTACATCCACCAAAGTGACTCAATCCGGCCAGAAGTTATATTCAAAGTGTGCAACCTCGATGCCAGTGGAAATTCTGGACTTGGTGAATAGCCATTAGTCAGACATATTCTTGGATTTTTTGTGATACCTGAATACCCGAGAATGTCGAAGAACAGTATGCCAACTGAAGAACATGTAGAAATGTCAGGCTTGACGCAGCAACTTGAAAATGTTGAAATTTCTAAGTCTGAGGACGTGGAGATGCCCGTTACACAAATCGTCTCGCCGACGGAGCCTGACAACCATGACAACGCCGTCCCAGTACCAAAACCGCTTGTGTGTTTTGAGGACCTATTGCTAAGATCTTCGCCTATAGGTATAAATTTCCTAAATATATCATTTAAACCGGATCACGACGTCTTCCCAGGACCAAAACCGTTTGTGCATTTGGAAGACCTAACAATGCACCCCTGCAGACCGATGACCCACCGTCAACAGCTCCGCTTCAATAACCGTAACGCATATGCACTTTTCAAAAGACGGAAGCGAGCTAGAGAACATGCTCGGAGCTTGCGATTACAGCAATCAAAATCGTAACCCAAAAAATTGAACGGTAATGTCCCGGCATTTCCTAAAATGCCCATATCAATCCCGCTTCATATTTTTCAAAATTACCATTTCACGAGTTTACCACCGACGCGTGCAGAACCGTGTGAAGGTTGTGCTAACCATTCCTGTATTTCTGGACATTATTAATGGAATTTTTGTTTTATTAAAAAAATTGTTTTATTGTATTAACATTGTCTGTTGTTATTTTTTTGGAGGGACCTTAGTATATAAGGTAGCCGCCTAGACTAGGCTATAGCACAAAAGGAGCATATATGTGCTTTCTAAAATATTCCAAAATATTACTGGGGCAGCAAGACTTTATTTATTACTTTTAAATTTTCTTCAAATATTGATTGTCTTTTAACATTTCTGTACTGTTGACTTTGCTTTCTGCGTAACATCAAGACGGTTTATGCCTTATATCGGAAGTGTCCATCTGTGGACATAAATTAATTAAGAAAATTTTTGGCTGTACGATATGGATGAGTTGCTGTAGTGTTCGAACTGACTTTATCATTTTATGCCAAGTAAACTCAGCTTATACGGTGATACTTAAACTCCAGTTGATAAAAGATACTAATTTTATTATAATTATCCTAGAATAAATTAATTTGAAACTGGAAATAACTCTAAACAAACACGATTGACAATTTTTTGAGGTGCTGTAGGTGTTTGCTTATATGGTAGCGTCGGCCCTGGCCAAATGGATAATTATATCATATTTAATGATGTTACTGTTATTTGAACAAGTCTGACATTGCTCAATAATGAGTTGCATTAAATTCAGTCTTCTATCCATTGGAAAAGCACTTCTCTTTGGTGTATCATGTCTTCGTGTGACTTAGGGCTTCTGATTGAGTGTGGATCGACTTCGTCGGGGAATTCCACCAAATCTGAGTCACCAAAGAAAATACGACATCATCCCTAGAGGTACAAAAATTTGGGTCGAAAGTCTGAATTGGTAGCTTCTGTGGCGGCCCTTGCTTTTACAGTGTCGCCCCCTGGCATTGGCAGCAATTTACTGCACGTCAGAAAAGGTCTTCTGCAAAATTTCACAAAAATGTATCACTTTCTCCCAGTTGATCGATTTTGAGTTCACTCCTTTTCGGTGTTTAAACGTCCCTATATAATGAGTAGAACTTACACTTAAAGTATATATTTTTGTAAACTCGATTAAAATTCAGTATAAATATCAGTGTGAAACGCCAATTAGGTTTTGCCCAATTATCAAATTAGCACACAGTGTCCTTAACTGGAAAAAGAATTGCAAATTTAGGGCAAAGGGGGATAAGAATCAGTAGGGATAAAGGATTTATGTGCGTCATCGTCTATATATAGTTGGTCGAACTTATCCAGATTAAGAACTTTAAGAGGAATGTCACTCCCTATTTGGACATTAGAATAGAAATGCATTTTTTTCGAAGTAAAAATCCTATTTTTGTGTGGTAAAAATGCAGGTTTTTTCCAGGCGAAATCTGATTTTCCCGCAGTTAAAACACGATTTTTCTTCCAATTTAAAATAGGTATTATTTTTCTAAATTGAAAACTCATATTTTCTGTTGTAATTTTGTAAGACTCGATCGTGGGGTCGCCTCAGGCGGAAAATTCCAAAGCTTGGGCAAGCGCTATAATTATCACCGAAAATAATGAATGAAAAGGATATTTGCACATGTATCACACATTTCTGAGGGTCTACTGGGACGCAGCAGATTATTATTTTTGTCCAATGCCCTTTGACTGCTAGGGGCCGATTCGGCTGCTTCACTTCCTATTGGACTTTCCTACATCCTGTTAGAACTATAAATACAGTTTGGGCAGATTTCAGCAAGACCACGAGTCAAGAAAGTTTACTAAATTTGTCTCCAGCAGCTAGAGGACTAGAATCAGAGTGCAACAGAAGTCAACAGATTTTAGCAAAACCACAATTCGACAAAGATTTCTAGATTTGTCACCAGCAGAGAACTTTTCTGGTGATAAAATCCAAATCCACCAAAGTGACACAATCCGGCCAGAAGTTATATTCAAAGTGTGCAACGTCGATTCCAGTGAAAACTCGGAACTTGGTGAAGAGCCATTAATCAGACATATTCTTGGATTTTGTGATACCTGAATACCCGAGAATGTCGACGAACAGTATGCCAACTGAAGAAAATGAAGAAGTGTCAAACTTGACGAAGGAACTAGAAAATATCGATATTTCAAAGTTTGAGGACGTGGATATGCCCAGTACGCAAATCGTCCCGCCGACGGACCCGGACAACGAGGACGACGACATCCCAGTACCAGGACTGTTAGACCTAACAATGCCAAGATCTTCGCTTAATGATATCCTAAATATATCATTTAAAGAGGATCACGACGTCGTCGCAGGACCAACACCGTTTGTGCATTATGAAGACCTAACAATGCTAAGATCTTCGCCTAGTGACACCTGTGAACAGATCCGCTTGAAAAACATTAAATTGCGTAAAATGTATGAAAATTTGTCAGTACGGAGCCGAGCATATAGAGAATATACTCGGAGCTTGCGATTACAGATATCAAAATCGCTACCCGAAATATTAAACTGTAATGTCCCGGAATTTCATACATGTGCAATGCCCATATCAATCTCGCTTGATTTTCTTCAAAAATACTCTTTCACGGGATTACCATCGACGCGTGCAGAACCGTGTGAAGGTTGTGCTAACAATTCCTGTACTTCTGGACATGATTAATGGAATTTTTGTTTTATTAAAAAAACGTGTTTTATTGTATTAACATTGTCTATTGTTATTTTTTTTGGAGGGACCTTAGCATGGCAGCCGCCTAGACTAGGCTACATAACACGAAAAGGAGCATAAGGTGCTTTTAAGAAAATTCCAAAATATTACTGAGGCAGCGAGAATTTATTTATTATTTTTTAATTTCCCCCAAATATTGGTTGTCCTTTAAAATTTTTGTACTGAAGACTTTGCTTTCTGCGGAACATCAAGCTTCCTTTCGAATTTTAAAAATTGCGCTAAAAAGTGATATGACGTAACACCATGCCATCAGCTGATTTGTTGTTATGGTAACCATGAAAATGGCGTCAGCGACATCAAGGTTACTTTCTCCAGCAATTCTACAATAAAGTGAATTTAGGTGAGAAATTATTTTCGGAGCATGGCAACGGTATTAATAAGAAGTTCGGTGTTTGGATTTCTGAAGTTGTTTTGCCGTTGTTATGGAACTAACCCGGCAAGTGAATCGTATTCATATCAAGTTTGTAGAGATCGAGAATACACATTGCATCCATGTTCTGACTTTTCTGATTTTCACTCATTTATTTTTAGGCTGCGTCCTCATTTTCATTACCGAAGGCCGTTAAAATAGTTGAAGTAGGCCCAAGGGATGGACTGCAAAATGAAAAGGTCACCACATTTACTATTTATTTATCGCAATTTTATGCATGTTGTCTACAACTGTACATATTTTGATATTGCTTGTATAAATCAGTAAATCGAACAGAAGTTGAAAATAATTATTTCACTGGGATTGTAATGTGGTCATTTTAAAATATTCATTGCGTCATAATATCCGTATAATCTGATAAAATACCTCTACTCAGCTAGAGTTGTGCATATAATACCTGACTCTGAGCCCTGCTGAGCTAATTTTGCTTCCCCCTCAACACTGGGAATGTATTTGGGAATTGGAATTTAATATACTGTATGTTTGTTTAAAATTATTACAGGAACTTGTACCCTCTGCTACCAAAATCGAATTTATAAACCGTTTGTCAGAAACCGGTTTACTCGTGATAGAAGCAACAAGTTTTGTCTCACCAAAATGGGTTCCTCAGGTAAAATCAAGAATTTATTCATTACAAAATGTCCTTGTACACAATCGATCAAAACCATTACGTATCCTTTCCATTTTCGATAAAATGTGTATTCCATCAAGGCCGCGCACCACACATGCGGTATTTGGCCAAACTCATAGTCATTAGAATTTGAGTTACTTGATGTCTTTATGACTATACTCTCCTGAATCCATTTATCCATTGGGGACAGATTAATAGCCAATATAGAGTTTCAGCTTCCCAACACATTTTTAAACTAAGATTTTTGTGATCTTCAGGTTAATATTGTTATATGTACTGGCACTAAGAAATTTATCCCTGGTTTAAATATACCAGTTAATTCTACTGCTTTCACCTTCTATAAATTGGTGTCTTGTCATTTTCTGTAAAAAGATGGCCGATCACACTTCAATATTGGAAAGTATCACAAAACGTCCAGGTGTCAGTTATCCTGTCCTCGTGCCAAATTTAAAGGGATTTCATGCTGCTGTAAGTAACATATTTGACCTCGTACTACCTTTGTGGGCAACTTGCGTACTTTGCTTACTTTTAAATTTACATTTACGCAGGTTTCTGCAGGAGCGAAAGAAGTAGCAATATTCGGGGCGGCTTCAGAATCCTTTAGCAGGCAAGTCAGTCAAAAGACTCTTGTCTGGAATCTAAATTATGGTTTTAATAAAGTGATGGAAGTGGCATTATAAATGGAGTTTATTATAGGAAAAATATCAATTGTTCAATTGATGAAAGTTTGCAAAGGTTTGAAGAGGTGATGGAGAACGCCAACAAATCTGGCATTCCAGTACGAGGGTGGGTGGAATTTTAGGCGATTATAAGTTTTTATTATTAAATATTACTTACGTAAAAACACTTTAATTATTTTAGCTATGTGTCTTGTGTTTTGGGTTGTCCGTATGAAGGATCCATCAATCCTTCGGCCGTTGCCAACGTTGCTGTGAAACTTTATAAAATGGGCTGCTATGAAATTTCCTTAGGCGACACCATTGGAGTTGGGACTCCAGGAAGTATGAAAGCCATGCTTTTAGAAGTACTAAAGCATTTACCTGTGAATGTGCTTGCTGTCCACTGCCATGATACCTATGGGCAAGCACTTCCAAATATTTTAACTGCTTTACAGGTAAGCATCAGGGAACAATACAAGTTTTGATTACTGTCTAGTTACAAGAAATCAAAAGTAATAAAAGCAACACCAAAATTTCATTTCTCAAAAAATGTTAGGTTTGCTTTTTTTTAAATTTGTATAATTACACGTTTTTGGAATTACACTCTTTGATTTAATTTGCAAGTTTTATGTTTTGAAAATGAGGTTTTTAAGCAGTTTTAGGAAAATATCTGTACTTAGCCTGTTTGCAAACCACTCACTTTAATATTTAGTTCATTTATTAAATGTTATCTAAATTAGATTTCCAAATTGAAATTATAGGTACTATAAAAATAAATGACTAACCTTAATGGTTAGTCATTTATTTTAATAGTAAGATAGAAAAGCTGGGGGCTTAGAGGCCATGGCCAACTATTGGACTGCCCTGTTCTAAAGTGCAAATTCCCTTTGATTTAAGTGTATAATGTGGTTTTAGTGCCATTTCCTGCCCAAGCTTTTAGTTTTAATTATACTAAGCTGCCAACGCCAGTGGTCCAAGTTGGTTATGTGTCTTGTCTCTCGATCGTTATGTGAGGGGTTCGCTACCCAGTTGAGGTGGGTCAGCATTTTTATGGAATGGGTTTTCCTAAGTGGTTGCTCTTTCTAATAAGAATAAGAAATAACAATTAAATCAAATTTTCTCAAATTTATTTCTCAGATGGGAATAAGTATTGTTGACGCATCCGTTGCTGGGTTAGGCGGTTGCCCATATGCCAAAGGAGCTAGTGGAAACGTGGCTACAGAAGATGTAGTCTACATGTTAAATGGATTGAAGATACATACGGTATAAATATTGTAGAAGCTATCTTATCGAGGTTTTATTTTTCGGTCATTCTTACAAGGTTTTATTCTTCTTCAGGGTGTTGATTTGGAGAAACTCATGAAAGCGGGGGATTTTATCTGCACTGCCTTGCAAAGGCCAACAAACTCTAAAGTGGCAAAGGCGCTTAGTAAGTTATGAAAAAAAAAATGCAATAAAGCCATATGCTCCGTCCTAATTAATTGACCAAACAGCATTGATTAGTGTGCGCAGATATAAAAACTTAAACATTTTTAAATGGAATTTTATTTTAGTGTATTTGTTTCAATAAATTATTATACAGTGTACGAGTGTATCGAGCCCTGCCATAATTTGTAGCCTAATTTTTTTGTGCCTAAAAAGCTAAACTTTGAATTTTTTTTTTTACAAACTGTATTGAATCGACACTAGTCATTCCAATCATATGTGATAAACATTTCTATCATTAGAAATAAATAGTTGACACACAAAACATTCACAGTGGGACAGTACGTGGTCCCCAATATGCGAGATAATCTGAAATCAACTGATATATAAAACTTTTAAATTTTTAAAACATTATTTAAGTAAAATTATGAATTGTTTGCGATTTGATCATAAGAGGCTACATATAAATTATTTAAATTATATATAAATAAATAACAAATGTAATCGTAAATACATTTCAACGTTAAGTACAGGGTACATCACCTTACAAGTTTAAAGACCGTTGATATCAAGTAGGCTACTATCGCTGATATTTAGCTGCTGAAATCATATTTTAGCTGCTATGATTCCTTCCAATTGAGCCTGGAATGAACATTAAAGCGTTTGAGTCTATGAATAATGAGTACAAATTTCATAAATGATCTAGTGGACCGACTTTGAGCTGTTGGTTAGTTTTTCTGAAAAATTGTAATTCCTCCGCATGTTTTCTTTCCATCATCTCCCTCTGCTCGGCAGCCATTCTTTCGCTTTGCTCGTATTTTGCCTTCAATTCTTCCACCTGATTTTCCAACTCGCGCTTTTCCCTTTCTAGTTCTCTAATCTAAATTGTAAAAATGGAATTATTCTATTATACAATATTGTATCTGTTAACATATAATTATTTTTCCCAGTCTTATTTAAATTAAGAAAGAAAAATAGTTTGCGCTACTCACTTGTTTTTCCATATCGGCTCTTCCTTTCTCAGACTGCAACGCTTTTCGCATGCCAAACGCCATGCTGCTTTCGTACAACGTTTGATAAGCTGCTATTGTCATGCTGATCTCGTCACGGACACGAAGAAGAAGAAGTCCTCTTTCGGCACAGTTAATGGCGACATGCCGAATTAATTCATCTAATAAGAAAATAATTTTCTGTTAACTTTCTCTACATTTTCTCTAATTTTGATCAGTTTCAGTTTTACCAAAACATTGCGAGTAAAGTTCCCGCCTGACAGGACATATTCCTGTTTCCCTAGCCTGTCTCTGCATCAGTTTTGTATCCATCTGTTCCTGCAGAGCAATAACGTCTGTCCGAGTTGCTGGAATGCTCGAAACATGTTGTACCCAAGTCTCGCCGTTTTGAGCCCATTCTCTATATAGAATTTATGAAAACAGTTTGACACATAATTTGAAATTATACAGTTTTAAGGTGTGTTTTATGTTATGCTATAGCGATTTGTAGGCACCTTGGAGGAAGAATTACGTCTAGAATTTCTTGAGTCTCGCGAAGCGCACGATCATCAATTGGAGGAAGTTTCGTGTCGCTTAATCTGCTTGATTTTGTAGGCGAGCTGCTCCCAGAAGCACTGCTGCCTGGTGGTGAGACAGCTAATCTTTTACTTACCTAAATATTAGAAATTATTGTGGTAATTGTTTGTGGGAGAGGTCTTTGAAATATGCTTGCATTTTTCCAGCAAATTTACTGGGCAGGCCGGTTACCATTTATGGATAAATTTCTCACAGAAATTCACCAATATTGTGGGGTTCTTTATGGAATTTCTTAAATATATTCAGAAATTAAACCATGAACTCGTATATGAAAATTATTTTGTCACAACATGACGACAACAAGATTGGACAAACTTATTGCTGATATGAAATAAATTGTGAAACATTTTTATCAACAATAAATGCATCTAAGGTTTTACATATCAACAAAACTGCATATTATCAAAATGAAAAGGTTTTTTTTACATAAAAGCTGTAATATTGTGCCTTTTTGATATGTTTAATATTACAACGAAATTAAAAAAAAAAAGATTTAAAACTTGAGCACTACTGTATATATATTTTAAATTAAGGGAAAACTTAATATTTGGTATAGTTAATTAAAAATAGCTAAAACTTCCACATGAACTAAATCAGAACCTATGTTGCAACTCATTAAAAAAAATTCGTCTGAAAATATAATTCAACATATTTTGTAAAAAAAATCAGTTCTCCAAAAAAACTAATACTTTGTTATTAAAATGAATATATTTTACAGTAGCACAATTTTCGAAATTTTATTTATGCCAGTGTGGAAAAAAATATATACATATATATATAGAGGGTATATGATATAATTTAATTTCCTTGTAAACAAATTATTTGAATAAATAATCAGAATAAACATGAAATAAATGATAATTCTAACTGCTAAATATAAAAAATAATAATTCTTATTAGGCCCTTTCAAAAAAAAAAAAAAAAATAAAAAAAAAAATAAATAAATAAAAAAAAAAAAAAAAATGGGAAGGGGCCGGATGATGAAAAATTGAAAATTAATTTTCTAATTAGCTATCATTATAAAAATAACAAATAAATTTCACTTACGCTAGCAGTGGGGGATTTTCTATCAGCACTACGAGATACTAAAATTGGATTATTATATTTTAAAAGTGAGAATTTTGATGAAATCATTTTATGAAATCAGTGTTTTACAGAGAAGTTAAGTGATGCTTGCCAAAGCGTCCTCGTTGCCATAGCAACCTCTCCATGTGCTTTTTTGAAATCTCGCTGATTCACGTTTGAAACGATATTTCACGGTGGTTCAATTCAGCTTTATAATCACAACCAAAATGGCTCCCGAAAAGAGGTGTACCGAACTGGAAGGTAATGTTACGTTTGTTCTTATAATCATTAATGCATGGTTTGAAATTTCGAAGTAATAATACAAATTGTCGTATTGTGTATCTAGATGTTCGTGATAAATTAAGATCGTGGCGAGAAGATGGTGTAAGGCAGAGCGAAGAAGTCATTGAATATTGGGACACTATTCTGCATAGAGATATACGTGGTTTAAAGGATGAAAGTAAGTTAATTTCAAGTTGTTAATTCACGTTCTGATTTGAAAGTCATGTTGTTTCAGCGTGTAAGTTTTATTTTATTTCAGTGTGGAATGTTTATGAACAGGTTTGCTTAGCAGCTTTTGATTGCCATCGTACAGATGTAGCCAAGGTAACTATATAAACACAAATTTGTTTTTACTGTTACAGCCAGACGTCTGCTTAACGACATATCGAATACTGATATTCTTTATTATTGAATACTTTATTCATTTGTTTATATGGTGTGCCCTTTATAACAAATCTAGCTCTCTATGACAAATAGCATCACCATTTCTCAAAATTGTTGGTGCCGCGAACCAACGCGCAACGCCTTGGATTCATTCATCGCGTATTTCAAGAATGTGCGAAAAATGTAGCAGAATCTTGCTCTCTGGTTCGTCCTATGTTGGAATATTGCGCTCCTATTTGGAACCCTTATGGCATCCCTCACAGGATGGTTCATATTCAGGATAGTCCAGCGTAGGGCAGCCAGATTTGTTAAAAGTAGTTCAACATTCCGCGAGTATGATAGAAATGCTCCATTATCTAAATTAGGACATGTTGATGTCCAATCACAAAACGTTATCTATGGGGTTGTTCAAACGTTTTAATCTTTCTTGTAATTCTCATCTTGTTTCCGATATATTAACACATAATCACTCAAATTCTTTGTCCGAGCTTTGTGCCAAGGCGAAAGCTTATTATTGGTCCTTCTTTTTGCATGCGATTAGACGATGGAATAGCCTTCCTGGCAAATGTTAAGATTTAGTAAAAAAATCAATCTAACAATTATGTCTTAAGTCGCTACTGACGAAGGCCGGAGCATCCTCTTGAAATTGAGTAAGACGTTCCCCTGCCATGTGGCATTTTTGCCGATTGTAGGATACTGAGTTGAGTTGAAGAAATGCATATTCAACTATTTTCATAGGTTGCTTAGTTAACCATTTTTACAATTTTTTTTTTATCTTTAGACATGTGTGTAATTAAAACAAAACACAAAATCGACGATTAAATGACTATACTCCTCATTATTTGCTGAATTTAAATTCTCAAAAAAAGCACACGAATGCCATTTACAGTTTATATAATTTTTACAGGCTTGTCTGAAGGCATTAAGAGAACAGTTTCCAGATAGTCTACGAGTGAAAATCCTTCTAGCTATGAAGCATGAAGTAGACGAAAAGTAAGTTGTTTAAATTGTTAATTTTGAAGTTACAAATTCCATATAGTGCATCTTTAATAATTCCTTGTATTTTTGCTTTCAGCTTCGAGGAGGCCATAAAGTATTATGACTCAGTTTTATCTAAAGATAAAACAAATTTGGTAATTTTTGTATTCTTGCCTTTTTTAACAGCATTATTGTGCTAAAAACCAATTGCCTTGATATAAGATCATTGTGCTAATTAAGTATAATTTATTTACAGGCTTCTCATAAAAGAAAAATTGCCATATTTAAAGCCCAGGGAAAAATAACTGAAGCAATTAAAGAGTTAACAGACTACCTAAAGAAGTGAGTTAGAATCAATTACGAAACATTTTTAAATTAAACGTTTAGCATTTCCTTTACAAAATTGGCCTCGGGCGAGACGAGACTCTTAGGTCCTCATCTCACTTTGTCCTTTAAAAAATTGTTTTTTAATAAAATTATTGGCATATTTAACATCCTTTTTTGTTTTATAGATTCATGAGCGACCAAGAAGCCTGGCTCGAATTATGTGATTTATACATTCAAGAGCAGGAATACAACAAAGCAGCATTCTGTATGGAAGAAGTAATTCTTTTTAATCCGCATAATCATCTGTATTATCAACGTTATGCAGAGGTAATCGTTATTTTTACAATGGTATTATACTGGTGTAAAAATGGTTTGTCTAATTGCATTTTGATTTCAGATTCGTTACACTCAAGGAGGTTATGAAAACATGGTTTTGGCATGTTCATACTTTTCCAAGGCGATTAAAATCAATCCCAATAACATGAGGGCTCTGTATGGGTTATTTCTCGTAAGTTTCTTTGTCAACATCTCGGTTTCGTTATCAATTCACTTGAATAATAGAAAAATTACAATTAACAGGCAGCAAGTAATGCCTCAACTTCACCAGCATCGTTCAAGCCGACGGCACAGAAGAAAAAAGATAATCCGCATAAAGATATAGCAACATGGGCAGCTAAGCAAATAACCGAGCGATACCAGGTAGATTTTCACCAGCCTCATGTTCATTTCTTAATACTGGCCTGATGTAATACTAGAGTATGTTTTTCGTATTTTTAGAACGTGCAAAATGGAGTTCAAGACCCTCGTTTAAAAGTCATAGAAAACATGTTTTCTACTTTGCAGCTTGCACCGTCTCATTGATGTTGACAACTATTCTTTTGCACTAATTAGCAAATGAAAATGTGAGTTGATTGCATTTGGGAATTAAACTTGATGAATAAGATGCTTATTAATATTTTACGTTGAAAAAGAGTCCATAATTAAGCATTATTTACCATCAATGTTGTTGAACAGATTTCAGCACAAGAACATGTTTTACTGAAAACGTTAACTAACGCATATTTACTCATGTGCATTCACATTTATTTCATGGTTTTTTCAGAAAATCATATTTCCAAAAATAAATTTACAAATATTAAAAATACGTATAAAATAACTGGTAAAAAGTCATCATTTGTTACGCATTTTCTATTTTTTTCTTGTGTGCTTGCTTTTTTGTAGGTCTGTTAATGCCTAACGCATTGAAATATTGCTTGGAAAAATCGGCAGTTTTTTGGCAAACTTGGGCTCTCGGCATCTCGCCATCCTGTTAAAGTAAAAATAAAAATAAGTAAGACAATATATGAGAATTTCTTGATATAATAACAGTTATTTTTATATGTACTGATTTTTATGAAATAACGTTATACCGCAGCCTGAAGTTTATCAGCTCATTAACTTCGTGGTCTCGAGTTGCCAAATAAAAGTAAATATGAGAACCTTACCAAGATTTCCTTGATTTTGGTCATAGTGATAAGCCGCCGACTTGAGTGCACTGCTAAAGGTTGTTCGCAATTGCTAATTAATTCAAAGCATGGATGTTTTGGTACGGATTCTTCAGAATAGCTAAAGAAAATAGTTCATTAAAAACTCGCCAGCATTTCTATTTTCGAGCAACTCGATTTAACCAAAATAGCTATTTACTCTTCCAGATACACAGGTAGCCAAAAAACCAATCGACCGCCGACTTTCAGATGCAGTGCTGCAAAGTTCAGTAAATCTATATACAGGTCGTTTATGCTGTATCGAACCTTTGAAGGTATGTGACTCTGCAGACTGCAACAAATCAGAAACAACTTGATTATTTATTATTTTTGTTTTAAGTATTTTTAGATATGAAGAGATACGTGTAAAATGGTGTTTAACTTACTGTTCTTCACCAATTTTGTAAGATCGTTTTGCTCCTATTTTTTCTGTAGATTCACGTACACCATAAGGAGCTGTTAAAGATTTAAGATGAAATCAAAGACTTGTGGGATGTAAATGTGATTAATGACAATTTCGACGTAAGGCAGACAACGTCAAGATGTGTTAAGAAAAGTTTAGAAAAGGATTCTGATTTTCTTGAAGATTGGAAAAAATGAAAATACTACAGGTAATAAAGTTTTTTGGTTACTCATTTCCTATTATGCCTAACGCAAGCTAGAAAATGCAGATCTAAAACTCATGTTAATGCAGTATTCGGTTAGAGCAGAATATTTCTTTTCCCGAAGACTTTACTTAGTGGCGAGTACACCAAAACACATATGCGTTTTGCCGAGTGACGGGTTTTTTCGGGAACAATGATCATCGAATCTCATAATTAAACTCGCCACAAATATAATTAAAATGATATCTTAATGCACAAGTTCTATTGTAAAAAATATCCGATGAAATAATTAAGGTATCATTTCATTAATGGAATATCATCTTTTACTGGTAAACCACTTGACGAATATGTGTACAGAGTGTAACTTTTTCACTAAGTAAATATTCGCTCGCTTTGACTCGGGACAAAATGCCGACACACACTACACCCATAACTCACTTTACGGCCTGGATACGTTCCAGAAAAATCGTTGGCCGTATAGCGAAAAAGACGTATAACGAATCAATTATTTCTGTATTGCGATTTTCATTTTTTCCCCTTCTTAAACGAAGTGAAACCCATAAGCTGTTTTATTGTTAGCCAAATCTGACCTTGTTTGTACAAATTGGGGTAACTTATCACATTTTTTGGCCACGTTCTTTAATTACAGCATTATTTTTTGGCCGTAAATTGAAAAAGTGCCATAATTAAAAAAGGCCGTATAGCGAGGTATAGGTGTACTAGGAAATCGGTGAGTAGCCACTCGTGACTCGCCGAATACCGCATGTGTGGCACGAGCTTTAGAGGCAGATACAAGGGATTGGTTCAAGAATTAACAAAAATGTGATAAAAACGTTCAAAAAAGCAACAAAAAAATGTCAAAATTTTGTTTTAAAGCGCCCAGAGCTTGATCGTTTAACTAGTAAATGATAAAAGCAATGCAAAAGGTCTAGAAACACTGCTACAACTGAATACATTGAATGGATACAAATACAGTGTAGAAATTCGAAAATGGAAATTGTATATTTCAACTTACGGTCTGTTATAATAGCATCTAATTTGAACCCATCTCTCCATAATGACCGTGAGCTATCCGCAACAACCACATCAAGGTATTGAGACTGGAGATTGTATTGTTTCAAGTTAGAGGCTACACTTTCATCAGACTCACGCTTTTCCTGTTTAAATCTTGTTGGCTTTGCTTTTGGAAGGATAAAATGAAAAATTTAATATTTGTATATGAATACAAGTAATTGATAACGTTTGGATTTTACATACCTTTTCCATGAAGCATTAAATAGTCAATGTCAATTCCCCAAACAAATGCTCCAAACTGAGCAGCAGCTACCAGTAGACTACCTAAAATTTGAGAAAATTAGACATGAGCATTCAGCTAATTTCAAACCAATTTTTAGTGTTTTTTTTTTGTATTACCTGAACCAACAAATGGGTCATACACTATACTGTTGGGCCCAACTAATGCCTGGTTTGCCATAATCAACGACAACTGTGCATCCATACTAGTATTCCCTATGAATTTGCGGGTCTTTAAGTGAAACTTGGCAATTTTATCACGCTGACCATTACAAATCTTTGACAAAGATACAAAACATAACTGTTATTATTAAATGCTAAAAACACATTGCATTACAATAATTTTGTAATGAAAAGTAGTACCAATCGGCCAAAAAAGATGTCGTATGGCTCATCAGGAATTGCATTTGGATTAATGCCATAGAATTCAAATAGCGCAAAGCACACGTCCGGATTGTTTAAATTTATTGGGCCTTCAAATTTCAAATAGTCCAACGCCTGTAAAGAAAAGAAGCAATGTAGTAGCAATTTTAAATATACATTTTAATTATCACAATAACATAGGCTCTAGTAGCAAAATTATTTCATGATGTCCAAATATGTAGTTTAATAACTAATATACTTACTTCTATTTTTGCAATTTTTTGTTTCAGCGATAGCGATTTAGAAAATGATTCAACTTGCACACTAAACGAACACGAGGGACTGCTATATGGTTTCAAAAACTCTTTTGGAATCGCCCGCAATTCTTTGTGTAAGTCTGGATAATTACTTGCTCTTCCCCAAAGCTCGTATGCCGATCTGCAAACAAGTTTAAATTGGTTACGACATAAACATGTTGGCAGCATTAATATCTATCTTTATATACCATAATCAGGGAGCCTATATCATGCAGCGTGAAAAAACATGATGGATTCAACCGTGGTTTTTTAATTAATGTGCGATCATTAACAGCCACGATCAGTTCCAGCCTGTAGCACCAAATTGTGTGAGCAGGTGCCAGATTGCAATCGTAGTGCCTTTTTTACAGTCGGAGCATTGACACTCGTCCGACCAACCAGGGCGTAGAAATCACTGTAAAAACCATGAGAACCAAGTCGGGAATCCAACCCAAATATAAATCCAAATTGAAAGGCGCATGCAGTTAGCATGCCTACTCCAGACCTCCAAAGAAAATGTAGGCGCAGTCATAACACTGGCTAACATCTTGGACCAAGAGACCGAGCTAGGCGGCCGGGGGAGTGGTTACGCTATCGAAATTTTCAACCGGGAAACCTGGGTTCAATTCCCTGGTCGGCTTCCTTGACTATGGTTTTCAAGGTTATTCAACGTGGTATCCAGGTAAATGCCGGGATAGTTCCTCTAAAAATTGGCCACGACATGCAGTGCTCCATCCTCTCTTCAGATTTATTACAAATTACCAAAAATCCAAATCCAAACACTAATCCCAAATGTAGAAATATCAACAAGGAAAAAATTCTACCTACAGTATAAATGTTAATCCCACCAATATTTGTTTATACATTACCTCACAAGCAGTGTCCTGGACATGATTTTTTTTATATCATTTTCTGATGCACAATCCACCAGTAAATAAGGCTAGAAATGTTACACATAGTTATAATCAGTTAATTAATAAATCCTGAACGAATGGATTTTAATCAAGACAATACAATACGTACAGTTGTGTTACTTTTTTCAACCCATTCCAAATTTATCTTGAATAGGGTTGCAAGGGATACGATTTCCTAAACATAAAAACATTGTTATAAAGTTATACCAAATCAACAAACTTGTTGAATAAACAACAAAAGTGTTTCATATTTACAGATACTCTGAAATCATTATGCTCATTTGCACAACGAAGCAAAAATCTTTTTCCAAGATTTCTAAAAGCCATGGCCATGTGTGTTATATCAAAATGTTTACAACGTGCACTGTGTACTTCAATATGGCGGCTGATATCGGCTTCACTTTCCATGCGTTATCAGGCAAGCTTAGAAAAAGGCGCTTCAGCATCAGGCCCTCGTTTTATTTCACTTCCAAAGTTTTTGTAAAGATGGCGACTGAAATCCACGATGTTTCGATTTCCCAAAGTGAACACAGCGATGAAGAATGTATAGACAATAATGAAGACTCTCCTGTCGTTAAAAAGGAGAAGATAAAGACTAAGAAAAAAAGAGAAGCAGGTGTTTTGTACCTTAGCACAATTCCCCCATTTATGACAGTTAGGAAAGTTCGAGAAATATTCGGCCGGTATGGGGATGTGGATCGTATTTTTCTGCAGCCTGATAGTAAGTATTAAATGGTGTATTAAGTTAAGATTGAAATGTATTATACGTATGTTTAATGAATATCTGTTTTAAAAACTTTAAGACTTAGGCGCTTATAAAATTATAATGGACCAACCACTGTCAAAGTCGACACATGGTCACAACGCATGCACCATGTGTATAAAATAATGGAAACACTTGGTACATGTAGAACGAGGAACAGAATGATGTTTAGAGACTTCAAGACTTAGGTTGTCTTGGCTGTTGTTTAGTATTTAAAAACAAAATGGCTTATATTGTTTTTACCAGCACACAGAGGCTTGATTCATCTCCTACATGATTTCACCCAGTTTGTTGCCCAAGCATGTTTCTCTGTTGTTCCCACTGTAGCGCCTCATGGGGTACATGGGCCCCTAACCAGATGTTGGCCACACTCAAACTTATGGATCCCTATCACGATCATGGACCACTATGCCCTGTCGTAGCAGAAGACACAGGCACAGAGTTTAGATGAATATAATGCCGTATTCTCACTATCCGCACAAAAAGCAAAACGGACAAATGGCGACAGTCCGTCAAAATCGGATAATGGCTGCACATGTTCACACTACACCTGACCATAGTCTCCGGACAGACGTACTGTGTGGGCAAAGCCCATGTGCTCCATATGGTGCAAATGGGGAAACATGTTAAAACCATGTGGAGGCCGGGGCCCCTTTGTTGCTTTTATGTTCCGCACATCAGAAAAAGTCACCTCGAACCTGACTTCGTGTGTTGTGCGTTTAGGGCGGAGCTTAAAAAAAACGGGGCGGCGCTTCTGCTCAAAAGCATTAGTGCGGATGCGCGTAGCCCCAAAACGCACTCAAGTCCGGATAGTGAGAATACGGCATAACTATGATGCTTTAATGAACCTGATGTTAAGTGCTGCTCTACTGTCAGTTGAGTGCGTGTAATGGGGTGTTGAGACATTAGTAACTCTCCAGACGCTGAATGGGGTATTTTCACCCTGTCAGTATGAGAAAAGTTTTATTTATATACATTATAAACAGGGTATATAGTAAATGTC
>JAQGBW010002656.1:0-18946 GCA_034698625.1 Julus scanicus
AACACGATGGAAACTTTGTGTCTCATGTTTTATGTTTAATGTTTTGTTTTGTTTTGGCAGTGGATACCTAGCTTAAGATTGGACAAGGTTTCGCAGGAAAGGCAAGAGAAATATTGGAATATTTGCTAATAAGTTTTATCTGGGATAACCCATAAACCGTTAATTACGCAAATTTTTCGTATAAAGACTCAGAACCTGTCCTTATAAAGTTAACGAAGATTTATGCAAACAAGCGGCTGAATTTTTTTTGTTCAAGGATTTAGATAAGCCAGGTCAGGAAATATAAAAATAGTTGCTGTCCTGTTCATTGTCTTGATATGTCCGGCTGAAGCCTATCATGACTCAGACTTGTCAAATGTCATTGACCACCTGTAAAACAGTGATCCTTGGTGATCATCTACTGCCAGTATTTTTGTTCTGTTTTTGCCAGTTTGATATCACTTTTACTCTGCATTTCATTCACTATATATGTTACACCAACGCCAATGTGTCAGCTTGCCCGATGGCATGTGGGCCCTGTAGGCCCCTTTCAGCACTAGACAATATGTTTAAAATGTGTTTAAAACTTAAACCATGTTCGACACTGAATAGTGCTATATAATTTTTGAAAGCTGCAATATATATGACATTTAAGTCTGAAATTTTGTGTAATTTAAATAAGCTTCGCATTATTTTGTGTCTCCTTAGGCGTTCATACATGTCTCATCTTAGAAATATTTCAATTTATTACCATGTTCTCCGTAAATGCCCTCGGAAATTGTAAGATTAATTCAAGGAAATTTTTTTAAAAGATAATTTATCATAAGCAACGTTCTATGTAATCAGATGGCTAGCAAGTGGTAAAACCGAAAAATCTGAATCGCCTTGTAAAGTAAACACTTGGCCAATATCGTCATCAATATGTGTGAATTAATTTGCACATTATTGACAAGTGTGATTGTGAGGATGAAATCGTTCAAAAATTCAATCAAAATACTGAGGTGATGAAGAATGCTTTATTCTCTGCAGGAATTTAATGAAAGAATCTGAATAAATTGTTGCGTTGCTTGCTGTAATATTAGGTGCCTTGTTATATTGAATTTTTGTCTGTGTGCTGCTTACCTTGGATTTGCGACCTATTTATTCAAGTTTTAATTCACCTGAAACCCACTTTATTATGATATCAATATTCTTTTCGGATGTCTGCTATTAACTCAGCCATTTTGTGACAGTGGTTCATGGATTAAATTCTAGATGGCGCCACATTGATTTACTTTTTGCTAATGGCATAATCCACCATAAGCCTATCACAAAACTTTCTTTCTAAATTAACCTGATTCTAAACCCTTTCTTCATGACTCAAATACAGCACATTTGAAATGGTACACGCATAGCCTGGAATGTTTGTGATTTGCCAACGCCTAGGGAAATTTTCCGGTTTTTAAAATTGAAAATTTGGCAATAACCCTGTTTCGTTTTTTTTTTTTACATCTTATTTTTAAAAGATTCCACGTTGAACAGAATAGGATGTAGGATGCATGATGTCTTATCTTGTTAATTAGTCATCCTATGAGCAGATACACCACCTTGCTCACGACTTTTTTTTATTATGGGTGAATGTGTCATAGACATTATACAGACGGAGGTGTTTGGACGCTTATAGCAGATCGAACCCAAAGGGATGATACCAAAATCCCCCCACATTAAAAATCCTGAGGCTCGGCGAAAACGTTCAACCTGCGCGAATAATTATAATAATTATGATTGAAGTGTTGCAAAGCTTTTTAAAAAAAAAATATCTGGCGAACATAAAAGAAGGTGGAGGGAAAGTCAGTGATGCAGCCGTGGGCTATTTGCATTAATATGATGGCGCCCCACTGCAAAGAAATTCATTTTGAAAAACCGGTTTTCCAAGGGAAGGCGGGCAGGTAGACGTTAAAGGTAGGTGAAGCCAAAACAGGTGCCATTGTAGAAGGAACGGCCAATGAGGCGAGATCGAGGGGTGAAATAAGGTGTACTTTTACAACGGAAACAAATTTAACTTCACTTTCTTCAAGTCTATACGCATAACGACGTTCAATGATTAGTTCGGATGTATTTCACTACTAATTGCTGCAGTCTCGTCTCTATGTGCGCGTGGATTGAACGGAGGGCGAGAGTGATTGGATTTTGGTGAAACACGGCCAAGTTTAGCCATTCTTTTTCAAAAGAAAAAATATGTCTCGTTCATTCAAAGTCGACGTGGTATTTTGCTTCGTCGTTGTATTTTTGTTCGTGTTCGAGGATTATTTTTCTTCTGCCCATGTGGCTCTGACGTTTCCACCTGCCAGGAAATTCGACTTGGATTTCTTGGATAATTTAAGGACGCCTGGACCTTGCGGAATGCCTAAAGGTAAAGGAGATTATAAAAGTTGTTGTATTATACCACAACACTGCCTACTCATTCACTCATGCAATGACTAGTTTTTCGAAAGTTTTCATTTTGTTTTTAATGAAAAGGAATGTGGGCTGGTCGGTTTTATATAGGAGAAAAAAAGCACAAGTTTTAGATTTCGAGAAAGGGTTGTTATGTATGAGTAATAGTCTAATGTTGTAAATCTGATATTGTCATCCGAGCAGATTTTTATGTGTATTGTTGGACCGGTATTTCACCTAACTCGCCTGGATCGTTACCATTCTGTTGAAATTTGAACAATATGTTTCTTTATACATTAGTGATAGATACATAAATAGTGATCAAAATATTGAAAGAGGTGTTATCAAAATTAACTCAGAGATGGCGACGTGTTTTTTCGTGTTGGACTTTATTACCACTAAATACAGCGCCATCTCAGGACAGAATTCAAAACCAGTGGAAAAGTCCATATAGTCGCTGTTATTTATAATTGTGTTTGTTCAAATAATTTCGTGAATATACTAATATGCACTGTGTGGATTTCTTCATTCGATCACAACCTAAAATAATTAACAAAACTTGTCTTGTTTTTGTATAGGTTTCAGCAGTTTTGCAAGATGGTTATACCATTCTGTTAACTGTTGCTCTTTTTGCAATTTAGCTATAGGCTACTATTTTGTACATTAATCGTCATAGTTTTGCGGATGGCAGTTTTTGAGTATAATAGATTTCATCCGAGGCATGACACAAGTACAGCATTTTTGTGCACCGTATTTGAACGGTGACAGTAAGCATTTAGTGCATGAAAGCGACACGAAAATTTGTTGGACAGTTGTATCGAATCAAGACTGCATTCTTTGTAAAAACTGAATTAGTCATGGCGTTTCTTATTTATAATGACAATTTTGGACATGTTCCCACAACTAATATGTAATTGCTGCACAGTAAACTGTTCGCCATTGAAAATCGGAAGACGTCGTTTTACTAAAGATATTAGTACTCCCTCTCCCATATAATATATATGTACAAGATTTCAAAATTACCTTTATTCATAATTCCATTCAAAAGTTTATTAGTGGCAAAGTTGGGACAAAGAATTTTGTTTGCACAGTTAAGAAGAATTCCATTTTCGGATTATTTATTTAGGGTGGTTCAACCTTGGTTCAAATAAGATTTAACCAACCGAATCGATCCACTAAAGCTAAATGAGAATTTTACATTTCTAGTACAAATTTGCCCCATTAATTGCATTTTACCTGTAGTTTTTTCATGTATTGTTAATTTGCCATGAGTGAGTACATTTATCTGTAAATTCTTCGAAAGAAAAATTTGAAATTCTAACTTTCCCACTTCTCTGAAAAAAAATTTTTTTTTTAAAAAAAAAAACGATGCAATCAGAAAATTGTGAAAACTTTTTACCACACTAAGTGAAAATACATATCCTATGTGGTAGGTCTATTTTTTAGTAAGGAAGTACCACCATGCACGCAGCGCTTTATGACGTTAACATTTTCTTCCTGTTGTTTCAAAATGGTATTCATCGAAAAAGACCGGAACTTGATTTTACTTGATATAAGCACCACATGGAAATTGTGTTCCAATTAAACCCATGTGCGTCACACGTGCTTGGACTGGTGATGTTGTCAACTTTCATTTTTTTTTGTATGCCCATATAGAACTTAAAAACAAAAAATGTCCATTATTCAGTGACAATTGGTCGCATTTCTGGTATAAATTAACTTCTTGTTTGATTATAATGATTACCAGATATGTTGGATAAGCCACATATTTGGCAAATATTTGAAGTTTGTGTTGATGATGCTCAACTATTGATATAATTTTTATAAAATCAACTCTGTTAAACCTGGTGCTTCACATAACGAAACTTAACTTTCTTGCTAAAATCTGTTGTAGTATCAAACTGAATTTAGGCAGGTAACTCAAAAGAATAAATAACTTCGTCAGGTTCTAAAAATAAATGTTGCACACATGCGGTCTTGCATACCAATTTCTAGTCAACGTCGCAATTTTCTCAAAAATGAAAACAAGCAGTGTGCACAAAAAAATAGCGCCATTATGTCATAAACAAGGCGGCGTGATTTGATTAAATTAACTACCGGTATGTTTGGGGAATTTCCGAATGTTGGAGGTAAACTTCATTTTTGTGCACGTGGATTGGAAATCTTACCAAATCTTTTAAAACAACCATTTCCCCTTTCTTAACATTTAAAATTTTAAGACTTCATTATTTTATAACAATGGCGGAAGTTTTTTTTTTAAGTTAATTATTTTTTATTTCTTTTTGTTTTGTGAAGTTCATTTTGTACTTACTATGTTACAAGTTCTGCCACCATCGTGTCATTTGACATTGGAGTGATTAAAATCTTAATTATAATCAGCACCCAATTAGTCCATCTTTTCTATTCTCAAAGGCCATAACGTTTGTGCTTAAAAATGATTGTTCAAATCTACATAATTAGCCCGTAGGTGTATTTTAACGTTTTGTCTAGGTATACATCTATCTATATGTTTACCTGCCGCAGCCGGCCAATACTTAAATATTTATTGATTCTCATGATTTGATGATGAACTTTCAAACTTGGAAGACTGGTTTTAATTATCAGTTGGCGAACGTCAACTAGTATATGTTGGCATTGATACTGGTGGAAGTGTAATCTAAATTCGCTCGTTTTATGTACTCTCTCCAAGATTTCAAAACTGGTTTCTTGACCACACCTGCATGGTCAGTCATAATATAGGTTACATTTTTGAGCTTTTTAGCTAGACCATGCATGCCTTCAAATGAGATTTTTATTTCTTATACTCTTTAACTTTTGCAACAAAAAAAATGTAAGCTGATTTACCTTACTTCCATCATCTCAACATCACGATTTATAGCATAGCCCACATTTGTTGGTTTCTTTCATGCAACAAGGATTATTATTATTTAATTATAACATATTTGTGAAAGCTAATTTATACCTTTATTCTTGTAGTATTTCTATTGTTAATTTTATTAGCAGGGATAGTTTTGTGGTAAGGTTATGATAAGGCCTGTAAATCACGGGCACCATTAAACTTATATTTTGTAATAATAAAAAACAATAGGTGTTGTGAAACAACTTGTCATTGTGATTATAAATCTTGTTAATAATAAAACCCACGAATAACCGTGTTTCTTTAGTGGTTATTTTGCGAGTGGTTTAGTGAGTGGTGACATGTTATTAACTATACTTGTTAAATGAATAGGTTGATAAACTAAATTTTTTCAATTAAATCACTTTGTGTGACGGATATTAAAATTTGAATGTCACAATTCAAATTCTGGTTAACTCCTATAATTATTTTAAACTAAATGGGAAGTAAACATAATGTTAAGGATATTGCAGAGATAACGAATGTATAGTTCATACATAATCATGTTTTGGTTCGTGACCAAGAATTAAATTTGGAATCAAATATGATAGTATATTATCAGATTTTATAAATTATAACAGAATTGCTGTACGATTTTCCTTGATTATGTATACTTGTAAATAATTAACTGGTGAAATTCATCAGGACTGCTTGATATGTATAAATACATCTGGTCCAGTTGATTGTTTTTCCTTACAAAAGCAAAAATGCTCAAGGTTTGTAATTCTGTTTCGCCAAGTTTCTGTCAGGAAGTTTTTTGACAATATTGTTTTTATTTATTTCATTTATCTCGCATCCTAAAATTGTTTTTATAAAGGTATAGAATTCGTAATTGTTGGTGTTGTGTCGTATACATCTCAAACGTGTTTTCACAATTCTTTTCTGGGAAAATTTTATGTATGTGAAAATTTGAAGAATTATATAAGTTTTGTTTCAAACGTGCTATGCACTTATGTAATGTTATAGGTACATAATTCATGCTGTTCTCATGCAACAAAAGCTGACTTTTCATTACATGAGATTATTTTGTTTAAACTCCATTGTATTAATTTTTCAAATTTCAAAGTATATATCTGCATATAAATACTGTTGAAATAAAAAAGGCAAAAAAAACATGTTTAGTTCACTGAATAAGATAGGAAGTCCCTGTCAAACTTCGTATAGGATTCCACGAACGATTTTATAAGATATGATTTTTAAAGATTTGATTGATATGAATGAAGATTAAATTTAAGTGTAAATTAAAAAAGAAATTTCAAATGTTCAACTGATCTGACAGCGTTGTAAAAAATTATTGTCAGTGGTTTAGGAATGGCAAAAAATGATAATTTGTACAATGTCAGGAAGTTTCACGTTTAGGGTTAGTAAATTTCATTAGTATTGGACTGAGTATATTGTATCCATGCATGTCTAAACCATCTTAGAATATATCTAAATAACAAGATTTTAATTTCAATTAATTTCCAAGAAGACAATAACAGTCTAAGGAAACTTATCTCCATTTTGGATTTGTGCGTTCTTGTACTGCTAATTTTCTGGGGGAAAAAACTAGACTTAAGAAGTTGACATTGGCATCAACTATCACAAAGACAAACAATTCCGCCAAATGCTGACTAAGTTGATATGCACTGAAAGCTTTGTATAAAAATTTCAACAGCAACGCTCAAAGTTGTGCAATACTATTTAAAATGTCTTGAGTGTGACGTTGGCTAGGTCCCATTTATGCTTTTCGAAATATTTATGGGTTAACTATTTTTATGATAGGCTATACCAATGTGAAAGGTTACCCCAATTTCAATTCACTTTATAAATGGTTAAATTTAAAACTTATTTTTGCATGCATTGCTAACATTCAATATTACTGTTCGTGTGCAAGTATCATCAAGGTATAGAGTGCTAATTGAACACACTTTTAAATTGACCCTTTTAAAAGTGAATTTAATGTCCCACTTTAGAGCTTCGTTGAAATATGTGGGCGTGATTCTTTTCCCCATTGTCATCATTGATCTGGATTCCAGTTCGTTTTTCAATAGCAGAAATTCTTGCATAGCAAGGAAAGTGAACATAGAAATAATGAGGCTAAAAGGCAGTTAAAGTATCTACATAGTTGGATAGGCACTAGAAACCTCTTTCCTTGACATTTAAATTCTTTGGAAATATGCCCAAATGGACAGTCGATAATGCAAATGTGGTGTACGAATGAGCCAAATGTGATGTGCAATTTTTTGAATATCTGTCATAACCATGAGCTATTGAACATACACGGATATAAAGCAAATTTTTTTTGGCACTGTACTTTAGGAATGGAACATTTGAAGTCGTGGAGGGAATAAGCATTGGAGCGCTTACAGTATGTCTATCGTGTGAGATTATTGTATACTTACTCAATCGACACTAATACACCTGGTCTTTTGACCTTGTATGAATGATCGTATAACTGGCGAAGAAAAATGTTTGATAATTGTTTATGGGTGACACCTTGTGCCTGGCATTTTGGAGACTTATTTTCAC
Source organism: Julus scanicus (assembly GCA_034698625.1). Taxonomy (NCBI): domain Eukaryota; kingdom Metazoa; phylum Arthropoda; class Diplopoda; order Julida; family Julidae; genus Julus; species Julus scanicus. The sequence continues at coordinate 7,802 of JAQGBW010002656.1, forward strand.
GGTTTTCCACAATTGTTTCAAGACAAATTATCGGAATGGTTACTGTGAAAATTTTCTGCTAATAGCTTTTATTCTCTCACAAAACGTTCCTCTTCGAAAATGTAATTTTCAAACTTTGTCAGATATCAATAAAATTTTAATAATCATAGTTTCCTTTATTAGAAATTGGCTTAAATTATATACTCACGTTCGCGAAAAAAAAAACTGTTTAGATTCACATCGCCGACACCAATTTTTCCTATTCCTATTTTGCAGATTTACCACGTCGCCGACACTTATTAGATTTCATTACAGAATAATTTTACAATAATTTTATGCTAACTTTTTATAATTATGTTATAATGTTATTTAAACTCAAGTTTTGTCTATCCTAACCTAAAATAACCTAATTATGTTCCATAGCTATATGTGTCTTCGAACTTATACGTCAGATAGATGGGGAATTACTTGTCGGCGAAATGCGTTGTCGGCAAAGTGGTTCGATGCCGACCATATTCAACCATGGCGTGACATAGTCTACAAGTAGATGTACATGTATATCGTGTTCAAAATAATATCATGAATCAAGCCATTTTTGTTTAAAATATAATGAAATGTGATATTCTTACATAGCTACTTAAAGTAGACACCCATTCACACGTACCTATTAGAATTTTTTAAATGCCTTTGAATAAATCTTATTCATTTATATTGTAGCTGACCATATCCAACCATGGCGTGACATAAATGAAGATTTTACCAGTATGGAAGATTCGTGTAATAGTTTAATGATCTTATATAGTAGGCATGGGAATGAATATAGATTAATGTTCTACTCATTGGTCATATTTGCTTTGTTATTATGAAATCATGTCACTCTTTTTAAGGTGGGAAGTGAAGTGTAGTTGAGCATCTATATTTTGGTCATATACGTTATTCATATTATCATATATCCATACAATTGGACCATCATGCATTTTTAAGTATTTTGGTTCTACATGATATGCCTTACCTTATTATGAGAATTAAAATTGCAATGTTGTTGCACCTAGAGCTAAGTTTCACCACACCTTTTTTCTCGTGTTGTTGCACGATGCTATGCAAAAGGAATGTTGACCAATAACAACGCTTTGAGGGTCGCCCACTTTTCAATTGTCGGTGCAGCCGAATTTCTATCTACCAAAACCATTCATTTTATGTTTCGCACATTAACGTCTAACTGATATAAAAGTTCATTTGTATATACCATTTTGTAATCCACTGTATATAGGCTGGAAACAAGCACCAGGCCATATCAATCGTAACTATTTCGGAATATTTACATTTAGAAACTTTCCAAACGACAACAAAGAAGGTCGCATGACACATTGGAAACCTCAAGGAAAACTACTAAGTTTTATGCAAACGCAATGGCTTTCACACACTGTTGTCCTCGTAAATTGTTTATTGATAACTTTTGTTTTGATGCGATTTTGTTGCATTGTTGCGAAAACAAACAGGTTATTTTACTCTTACTTAAGTCTTTTAATTCTGTGCCATAAACAAATTTCAGTGCAACTATTAATTCGAAATTAATGCAATAGCTTCAAAGTTTACAACATTGAAGCCAGAACCATGTATGTGACTTAGAAATAAATGTTTCGTTCGTCTAAAACTGAATAGTTTATTTACAAACCTGCAGTAGAATATCAACCTTTTGATTCATATTCATTGAAAACAAAATGTTAAAAATTGCCAACATGCAACTCTTTCAAGCATCTGGTTTCGTGCAGAAGATTGAATTCGATGTTGACAGTTTCAGGTGACTCTTGAGGTATTGTTAAAGAAACTTCTTTGATCAATAGAAGCGCTTATTAAGCAGACATTCTCTTGATATTATACAGTATAATAAATACTATACAATAATATGCAAGTTTTTCCCTCAGAGGTCAACAAAGCTGAGCATTATATCAGGTCTCATTTTCCTGTCCTTCTCTTGTTACCTTGTCACATTCATTTTTTTGCAGAATGCAGAATAAATGCGCATTACATTTTAAATTTCTTAGTTATGTGCAGCTGTTAATGCATGTAATATTTTGGACTGGACCTCACCTGGATATTAAATTTTCAATTTCTTAGTAATGAACAGCTGTTACTAATATTCAATACTATAGACCTCGACTAACTAATGAACGATATATCGAATATGCCATCATTTATAACTGTTAGTTTACAAACGTCAGTTAATAACATTCTTCCATATATGTAACTAACTATAGCATCTTGATTGAATGAAATTAATCTATGGTAACAGCACATAATTTTTAAAGATTCTATTGGACAATCTTATATGCTGCTCAACAAGGTTTTGTTTTTCACGCAGTTTTGGAAGTCTAAAAACAACCGAATCGTGCATTTCCAGGTGTATTTTATACAGTTGTGGTCATATCCCAAAGCAATAATATCGGTATATCTGGTTATTAAATCGAAAACGTTATTTATTCCTTTGGAAACTACTTAAAGATTTCCTTATTATAGACTCTTATTCGCCATTGTCGTCCAAATTTCGCTATCAATCTTTTTTGTCGCCGACATTTGAGACGTTTATTAGCAAACTTATCCACGAACAGCTGCTTTAATTGAGGATGAATATATAATATTCATGAAGTTTGAAACAGGTTTTTCTGTAATTTTAAAATATGTTTTTTTATGAGATTCTTCTAAAGGTCGCCTTTTAATATTTAAAATTCTTGTCAGTTGTTAGGGAGTGTAAACTCAGTTTTAAAAACCAGTGGCTTAATAAGACTTACATATTGGCATGTCACAAATGCAAGAAATGAACTGCAGAAACTATCTAAACCTCCAATTGTTGAATTTACTCCAAAAAATCATCTAACATCAATGAAAAACCAGTGTGGCCTTGCTAAGTAAATACACCAATACAGTGGATTAAACTGGATTAAAGTTTATTGACACATCGAGACTGGATTCAATTATATTCAATTAATCAACTGCTCCAATTGCATGTGTAGTTTTATCGACAGTATACATATAGTAAATATGCAGATTTGATAAGCAATAAAAAACTAACATTGCAGTATAGGGCACAAATACTTATTTAATTGGTTTCATTTATATTTTTACATGAAATGTCGTTGTAATAGCATGTGTTTAATAGATTTTTTAAACATTTTTCATATTTCCTAGCTTTTTGCCCTGCTTTGAGATATTATCTTGTTTCAAACTTGTCTCTTGCAAACTAGAGAGGAGCATTTACTTTAATTATGTTTTGTTCTTTAAAATTTGTCCAAATTAACCTTTGTCCCAAATAACCAGACTCATTTTATTTTAGGGGCCATTCAAAAATTATGTCACATCTAGGGGGGTGGGTAGGTTGTTTGTTTTTTGTGACAATTGTGACCAATGGGTGGGGGGTGGTTCGGTAATGTGACATCACACAATCAAAATTTATTTCAAATCGTAAAAATTATGTGATAATTTTTTTTTTTTTAATATTTGAAATTTTGAATAGCAGTCGGGAAAAAAAATTTGGGTCCTGTAGTGACTTAAAACTTTCTTCCCGATAAAAATATAAAAGAATATAGAATTATTAAAAAATGATTAAGGGGGGAGGTAGTAATCGACGGGTTGTGACATCATTATGGATGGGGTGTAGTAAAATTTGTGACAAAGGGGTGGGGGGGGTGTTTAAAAAGAGGCAAAAAAGTGTGACATAATATATGGATCACCCCATAGATATACTATTTCACAACTATAAGTGCAACAATTTCGGCCAATCTATTCCAATTTTCCAACCTATCCACTTGTTGAATCTTTGACCCACCAGACCTCCATTTCCCCTGTTAAGTGAAGCGTAAAGTTAATGTAAATTTGATCTAAGCTTGGCTCAACGCGGAGCAGCACAAGGCCCTGAGATGTTTCAGGTCATACGGAAATGGCGCCAATCGCCAGGGGGCGCCATTTCCATGGGATATGGGGGTTTTATCCAGTTGGATCTCGATAGCCCCATACATTATAAAGTAGAGTTTATGGCAACGTATTATGTGGATGGGAAGAAATCCGCACGCACTGAAGTGTGGTGGTGTAGCTGATTTGGTTGAAATTGCCAAATGCTGTATACGAGGAGAATTCCGAGTGCGATCAAGTTATGCGTATATTCATTGTAATTCATTTCCTCTTTTTCCATCGACTGCACTCTTTCTTCTAACCATTTCTTGACGGTGAAGTCGACTTACGATAAATAACTTACGCACCCGTCGTTACGAATAATAAGTAGGCCTGGAGGGAACCAATGCAAACAAGGGGGGAAAAGGGGTACAAAATGACGACCTGCCTGCCTATCTTTTTTTTGCGCTGAAATTTCGTAGCATCTTTACAGAGTAAATAGAATAATATCATCCATAGTTTGTAAAAAATAACCTAATTCTAGATCGAAACGTTTTCGCACACAGAATTCGTTTGAATTTTAAACAAAATTAAAGTTCGACACCCACGAATTTCTAAAACAAGACTGGCATCTGTGCTAGAAGTGAAAAGTGGGCAATGTGTTCACATAGTGTTCCCGAAGACCTCATTTCACACGTTCAATAAACAACGTTTTAAGTCTGGAAAGTCATATTTGTCAATTTAGGTACACTACCTCCGACTGGTACAAGTAAAACCGACCTCGAATGCTGGTTAATTGAAAATTATGCTTCCTTGAAAAAGGGAAAATCGGCATGGTATAAAGGAAAGTGGTGTCGAAGCTCATTTAATGGGGTTTTGAAATCCTGCATCTTGGAAACTTGTATACATTTGAACACTATTGAGAATACATATATAGGCATAAGTGTTCATTGTACCAAGTTGTCCAGCAGCCTTGGAAATAGGGAAATGTGCTTGGATTTTTAATACCAAGAAAAAGTTGGAAATAAAATTTAAAATTCGTGTTAAAACATGGTTTTAAGTTTGAATTTCCTGCCCGAATTGTGAAATTTATGTTAATTGAAAAAATCCTATACGTCTATAGCAAAAATTATCATACTCTTTTGATAAATATTGTGATAATCGTTAAATAACAATTGAAAGTCATTGAAATATGCTTGCATTTCTTCCTCCTAAGTTTACTGCACACCTCGATGTACGTACAGTGTATATATGTACTTGCATAGTTTAAACAAGCCTAATTCATGTAACCACTTACATATGAAATGTAAACTCTACACAGATACATTTCCTGGTGAAAAAAACCATCGAAACCAATAGAGATTTCTAATGGTTTTTATTGTTAATTGAACATTTTATTGATTTTAATTGTTTTCTATGGTTCATGTATTGACTTCTATTGGCTTAGCTGTGTTGACTGAACAATAGAAAAGGTAGAAAACCATTAAAACCAATAGAAAACAACGTTACAAATAACAATAGAAATCTCTATTGTTTTTTTCACTTGGGTCATTTATTCAAACGTTTTATGAAAAAAACTGATAATTGGCTGTCATTTTTTAGTTCAATTATTGATGATCACAGGTTTCATCTTCTGTTGCATATGTAGTACCATTTTCAGAAGTTCTGGACGTTTTTGCATAGTGTACAGTTTCATAATATACCTATATATATGTATATATATATATATATATATATATATATATATATCATTCAGGTATTCGAAAACTTGATTGGAAGTATCATGTCACTATTTTGGCTCCACTTTCATACTAAATTTAATCCACTCTTTCTACTTAACAAAATATTGGCCAGACTTCAATCAACTTTTGCTTTCGGTTTAATCTTGGCCTGAAGACTGAATTAGCGGTTACATGGAGCTGCCATTTTATGCAAATTTATATAAAGTTCATTGGACAGGCTTTGCACGTCCACAAGAACTCATCTAGGATAAGCTGTTATTTTCAACAGAAGACCTATAAAAACTCTTCACATAAGTGATTCAATTGCATGCAGGTTTTAAAGTGGTTGACCCCTATAAGGCGGCCACCAATGCGCACACAACAGTACGTTAGGTATACTATATGTCAAGTATGGTTGCATACACCTTTACAGCGCCTTGAAGCCACTAAGAATATTTTCCAGTTGCATAAACGTAACATTTAACAACTTCCACCAACACAAATTGATAAATTCACAACCCAAGACCCTGCATCACTAAATACAAAATTCCGAACGTAAAAGCCAATATCGAATATTACAAAACTCCAATCAAGAATATTGGTAGATATGCAGTGTGCATTAACGTAATAACGGACGGTTAATTAAGGTAGTATTTGGGCATAGAAATGGATTTAGGTTTAGATGTTATTACAGAGTGTAAATATTTCAATGTGTTAATTCATAGTTTTCTAGGATTCACAGTATATTTGACGATATGCAAAAAGTGGACAAATAATATGAACATGTATGAATATGCTAGGTTACAGATTTTTTTTATTTATTATGGTGATACGTCAATTTTTATACTTCCAAAAAAACATTACTCCTTCTTGGCCGGATATCTACATCAGAATTGTATACCATTCATCCCATTTTTTTCGAATTTGTTAAACTGTTGGTAAATTAAAACATTCGGTAATGCACTGATACAATACCTCTACAGACTTTTAGCAAACAGAAACGTCAGTATTGTCAACTGAATTCCATGCTGTTAAACACCCTTTAGTGGTGTATGCCATTTCCAACTTACTCCACTGTATGCCACTTACTCCAGAGTCGGCCATTTTGTGTCGTAAGCCCTAATGCAAACATTGCCAAAACATTGCTTTCCTGTAAGTGTTGCTGTGATTTTAACAACATTTACAGGACAGCAATGTTTTGGCAACAGTGCAGAATTTTCAACTGGAAATGGTTTACCTATAGCAGTATCGCTATTCAGATCACGAGTGATTGTTGACATCAACAGTATACTGAATTTTGGAAAGTTAAAAAAAAACCGAAATCACACAAAGAGGATTTTAATAAAGGTACATGTATTGTAGTCTGTTTTGACTGCCCCTGGTGTCGAGCAATCACTGCTTGTTGTAATGCTAAGCGTGTTTGTGGTCTTATAAACTAAAGCTTCAATGTTTTCCCCGACGTTAGAACGCTAGAAGAAATTAGATTTTTTTAAGAGCTGTCCCGTTTTCTTATCTCTCCCTTTAGTAAACTCGTTTCACTCATTTTCACGAATATACTGTGTGATAATTAAAACGCATCTTCAAAGTTGCATACCGTTATCAGATTTCAGCCTTTTTAATGGGCGTTTAGATGTCTTAATGCTCTAAAGAAATATCCCTTGATACGATATAGACAAAATCCTTTATATGTTATTGTACAATTTTTTTTAAAAATGTTTTACAAAAAAAAGTTCCCTAATTTATTCACTTTATACATTTACATGCACATTAATGTTTTTTTTTCATGAAAACCCCAGATTTTGTTTACTCGGTTCAATATATGAAGCCGGGTCTCCACTAAGACGTACATGTACGTATAAACACGTTTTTACAAACATATGCAAAAAAGTTTGCCCTCCGGGGTTGTTTCAGCCGCCATTTTTTAAACATATGTAAATATCAAAATTGTACAGCTATTACAGACATTTAATAGGTCTACAATTTTGATATTTACATATATTTACAAAATGGCGGCTAAAACAAACCCGGAAGGCAAACTTTTTTGCATATGTTTGTAAAAACGTGTTTGTACGTACATGTACGTCTTGGTGGAGAGCCGGCTTTATACATATGGAGAATGCTATGTATGGACATATCAGAAATTGGGCATGTGCACATGCATGCCAAATATGGCTTATACAAGTATGTTCCCATGCCCTACATATCCAGATAAGTCAATCCATCACCATGTATAACCATACGTGGTTTGAAACATACGAGTATATGGAATTTTACATTTGTTGCCATTTATGATCATAATTGTTTTCAAACATGTTTGCCAAATATGTTATGTTTTCGAACATATGTGGTATTTGGTATTTGGCATATCGCCGTTTGTTTTTAAACATATTGTTTTACATGTGTAGTCAACATGGCTTTAAACATATGTCATTTTCCATATATGGTCATACATGAATTTAAACAAACATGTTCAGATATGTCATTTATGGGACTTAATACGGTAAATATGGCCCTATATACTTTTTTTCACCAGGGTATTTTCATTCGGTGATAGATAATCAACCTGGTATTTAAGGCCAAGTTGTTTTATGATATTTATAATTTGATTTTTATGTACATATAGGTAAATACTCTAAAAAAAATTGTTTTCTTAAAAATAATGTTATTTTGATTTTGAACTTGGTGGCCCTTCGACAAATGCTATTTGGCTATTAGTTTACGACTATTGTGCGAATAATTGACCGGTGCTTTTGAACTGGGGAGTGACTGGCATCTGCATGGCAAGATTTATAAAATGTCCAATCTTGTCCAGCATTTCTAATTATAATCGTCGTTTCATAGTCGTGGGGTTTTAATTTTACGATGGATGGTAGCTATGGAAATGGCGGAAAAATGAACCGTGTTAATAGCCTACAGGATTTCGGGAAATCTCAAATTAACGTAATAACGGACGGTTAATTAAGGTAGTGTTTGGGCATAGAAATGGATTTGGGTTTAGATGTAATTACAGAGTGTTAATATTTCAATGTGTTCAGGACTTGAAATACGGCATCAGGAATTTTTGTAACTGCCCTAAAACGTGGAATTGCTTAGAAAAACATCTTACGGAGATTTATAGGATGGTCCTTAATTTGTATATAACACATTTTCTGGGTACCTTACTCTTCCAAAATATGAAGGACGTCAATGAGGGGGTCTGGGCTAAAATGGACACAGTGTGGGCAGGGAGTAGGGTCAATTTTTAAAAGAATTTCGGGACGTTTTTTTTTTAATTTTTTTGCGTTAAGTTCCACTTCAGATTTGCATTATTAATGATCCTCATCGAGATCATGGTCCAATAGGGTTCCAACCATGTGTAAAACAGCCAATTTTTGTTTAAAAACATTATTTGTACACGTGGCTTCTTATTGGTTTATTTTTTAGCCTTTTTTTTTTGGAAAATTGTACCGCTCTGATCTAAGTTTTCCCCCAAAAAAGTGCGTCAAAAAGCGCCCCAAGTCTTTGCTTACGAGTTGGTAAATACATTAGCAGAAAATAATGAGTTTTTTAAAATTTTGCCGAAAGCATGTGTACGTCCATAGTGTCCATGGCGTTGGTTGTTGTTTACCCTTGTGTTGCAGAAATAGGTCAACGTTAAAAATCAATCAATAAATAAATAAACAAACAATAAATAATTTTAAATAATTACTAGAAATGCATTTTAATTAATTCATCGTTTATTCAGGAAACTCGCCATTCACACTCGATACTCAGTCAGAAAACACCAAGTAGTTGAGTACCAGTAGTTGAACTTAAATATCTGGGTACTTGATACCCGACATTCAATTCCCTAAATGTTTACTAAAACCTTTGCCCTCATTACTTAAAAGCAATTTTAATTAGAAACTTTATTTTCTCCTACATGATTAGCTTTTGAAAATTCCAATCCACTCGTCGCAGTTGCCATACTCTTGGTACTTTTGTTAAATTTTAATGTGAAATCCTTTTTTTGTGGTATTTCTCATTCTTCTGGGAATTTTCATTGATTCTGGATTCAGCGTCTTTTGTTCAAAGCTCTCAAGCATCTTCCAGCATCACGTTTTAATTATAACCGAGAACAATGGGCTTTTAATATTTTTGCCTCGCACTGAATGAATATTCATTAAACAGATTTTAAGAAGAAGAAAAAAAACCAGAAAAACTTCCCATCCTTCATCAGCCCAAAGGTTGTTTCGATACCCATCGACAATTTCCGGCACACCGGAAACAAGATGGCGTTTTATCGGCATCCCCGTTTAAGGGCGCTAATGCTATTGAATTCCAATTACGGTATTAAGCTATGGAGAAAATTGGATGAAACCGCGTTAAGGGCTGCTCATTTCCATTTATTCCTCCATTATGCGGAGTTATGGCGCTCCCGCCTTCGTTCCCCTGAGGATTTGAAAGCATCTTTTAACGCTAGATCCTCGTTCAATTTTCAAATTTAAATATGGCTTGAATGAGGATAAATGGATTTTTTTTTTCAACGTACCATTCACATGTGCTTTACCAATTTATGTTTGAATTTTTGCTCCGAGAAAAGAGTGGGAGAAAGAGAGGAATTTTTATTGATGGGAGATGTTAAATTATTCGTATATTGCAAACATTCTGCATACAATATTGGCATTCCCTGGATAAAAGGTATTATGGCGCTCCCTTGGCAACGTCTAACCGGGTTAAGGCGGAGCGATGCCATTGGTTAGCTACTTCAAAGGTTCTTTCTTTAGCTTTTTAAAGCCTGACTGCCAAGGCAGGATGAAGAATAGCGTACAGTAGTAAGAAAGCTGGGTTTTGTCTATTGTCGTAAAACACAATGGGTGTATTTGTAGCATCGGTGCATATGGCGTAGCATCATCGGATGCTTTATAAGTTCAGGTGGCGGCGCCACTTGGAGGCTGTCTGCGGACAAAAATCTAGCCTATTGTCAAGAAAATCTAGGTACGACAAGTGAATAAGCTCATGAAATTGGCCTAGGAAATTGGTATTGCAAAACGTCTGCGCAGCATGACTCAACAACGTTTAGCGTGCTTATACACCCAATTTTGATCTGTTTTCAAATTGCATGGTACAGAAAAATAAATTTTCTTTTTTACAAGGTTTAAAAACGGAAATTGTTTGTAAATATTAAGTTTTCGTCTACCATTCTGTGTTATAGATACTCAAAATGTGAAAGGTGGAATGTTATATATTTTTTCCTTGTAAGTTATTTTTATAGTTCAAGTAACATTACTTTATAATGCACAATTTGCCTGAAATATGTATATATTTCTAATGAGTAATTTCCAAAAAAAATACACTGGGTTTAAGTACAAAAGCTCAATTTTTATACATGCTTTTCACGGATTAGTGATGTTTTTCTTCTTAATTAATACGAATGGTTTGTTTTATTATAGTTTCATCTAATGCCTAGTACACACTGCATGTTTCATGAAACTGAAACAGGGTTTTGCAAATATGTTTAGGGTTGTTTCTAAATTGAGCCGCTCAGTGAGCGCTCAGAGCAAAATCGAGCAAAATCGTTTCTAAATTGAGCACTGCTCAC
>JAQGBW010002657.1:0-18945 GCA_034698625.1 Julus scanicus
TAATACTTAATTTACGAGTAATCATTTACCTATAACAAATTCACTACAAGTTACGAGCAATTTGCTAATAGCAATACATTTGTGGAACAGAACACTCGTAACTTGTAAGGTTTGGTCTAATAAATTACAATTGTACAAATATTATCTGTGGAACACAACAGCTTGTACTTTTTGTACAAGTATCACTCCATACCCCCATAAGTACAAGACCAATTCTTTTGTGGAATAGGGCCCTGGTGCAGCCTAGGCGGGATTTTGGTGATTATTTCCTCGAGTGCACCCTCTGCCTGCTTAACGACCACTTTGCTGGGGGCGGAGCTAGAGTATACACGTTGGTACCTAAAAGAGGTGAACTATGCCTGGGCAGGAGGAGGCCAGAGGAAACTAATATAGTTTAAGTTTGTGGTCCATTTATGGAAATTCGATGTGGAAAAATATGCCCATATATCAATATTAAAAAGCATGGTCTATAAATTTGGCCATTTAATGAATAAATATGGTCCATGCCCTCTATAGTTCGCCTTCGTATAAGCACTACGTATTTGACACTGTGCGCGTCCAGGCTCAGCACAAGTGCCGAGGGAGTTTCAAAGATGTTTGAAAAGTAAATTATCATTAAAAACTGATGGTGTGCCGCAACAATTTATGCCTAGTCTAATGTGTCGTCAGTTGAAAAAAAGTTGAAAAGTACTATTTAATTAAGGCGGGGCAAAATACCTGGCATGTATTTTTTTTCAAACACAGATTTGTGCAAAGTAATACAACTTAGCATAATAAACAATTGTATTATGGTCAACCATATTAAATAAACCAAATAGAGCAATTTTTTTAAAAAATTACCAAGTAGCTTTTTTAAAAAAAAAATGTTTCGCAAAACGTGTGTAGTTTATTGTTTTGATTTGAGGGGCAGCACGTGTCTTATGATTCATCAGAGAAAGCAGAAAAATTCATTTATTTTAGGCTTTTTACTGAAACTATTCAAATAACAGTTTTTCTACATGGTAGTTCATACTCTACTTAATATTAAATTTCGGAAATATATTGTAAAATATGTGTATTCTTTCGAAAAATGTGTTTGAAAAAAATACATGGCAGGTATAGAACTTGGATTTGGCTTGTGCACCGCCTTAAGACAAAGTCCATTAAAAATTAAATCAGAACATACCATGAATGTTTGAGATCCTCGTTGAGAGGATTCTCTTCATTAAGCCTTCTCTCGCACCTGTTTTCTTGTCGTTATTTATTTTTGGAATTTTTGTGTGTTTTATATTAATCTTCATGATGCGTAGATAACATCACACGCAGAATGATAAAAAAACAGCACAACATTCTCTCATCGTGTTATACTTGTACAGTTCATGCTTCACATCAAAATGTATGAGTTACATAGAATCCAACAAATGTTCGCTATCTCACTATCAGTTAAACTGCACATCAAACTTAGATAAGTGCAACAAGGGTTAAACAAACTCATGGTTTTAAAAACGTAAGATAATTAGTGTGAGGCAAATATTAATTGCAACTTCTAATTAGAATTTCTTAATTAACAGATTGCATTAGCGATTGCATCAAAACTCCTATCAAGAAGGCAGTCGCCACGAGCAAAGAACATTTTTAAATTCTTAACCCATTATCGCTTAAAATTGCTGATTAACAAATGGCATTTTCATCATCATCTAAATGCAAGCGATTATCATACTGCAGTTCAGAAAAGCGAAAAGTTTATAAAAAAAGCGCGTTTTATACTAAATCTCTCGGGAAAAATACATGTAGTTGACATCTTTTAGGGACCAGAAATTTATCCCCAAATTGTATAAACACGATGGAACCACTCTTAGACGACCTCCTGTTATATGGCTCTACGCTTTAATCGGGGCTACAGTTTTCAAAGAGTACAAAAATGAAATTGCCACTTAAATTTACCTACGGAATTTTTAAGCAATATATATTAATCGTCTCTCTCCCTTGACCAATTAACTTTTGTTTGTTTGTTAGTTTATTTTTAACATTAGCCTATTTCTGCAACAAGAGGGTTAAAACACCATTGCCAGGGGAAGAGACTTCATCAACAACTGGGAATTTTGGCTACAAGGGGGACTTCCACCCCCTCTCGAGGGGTCTATAACGTGCAACAATCAACACCGGACCTTGGTTTAGACTCTCATCTGAAAGAGCCACTACTTAGGGAATTTCTCCCATTCATAAAAATTCCCATCGACCTCGACCGGGGAGCGAACCCCGTATCTTAGGATCGAGAGGCAAGCACGTAACCCACAGGCATCCACAGCTAATAAACGTATGACAAAATAACAGCATCTAACCATGTACCCCTGCACAACACTCAACTCGTTAAGCTTTACCCTTTAACCATACCCAAGCAGCTTACCCACCTTACATGGCTTCCTGCACATTCTTTCTCAAACTAACTGTCCATTATGCAAAACTAACTCCTGGAGTTGGCATCATGCACCTACTCTGCTTTTGCCTTAAGAGGGATTAAAACCCTATCCTTTTCAATAGGTAAATTTGCAATGACACTCACAGCCAAACAAAAAGAGATTAAATTAAAAATAAAAATTGTTCAAAGTAACTTAATAAAATCAGCAAGGTCATTCATTCGCTTATCGTTTTTCACTTTAAAATAGTAGATTTTTTAAAATTAATAAACAAGTTTGAAAAATGTTCGTTAATTTGCACTTCCTTTTTCTTTTTCTTTTTTTCCTTTATTGCTCTTTTAGAGTTTTATTTATTTATTTATTTGCTGTTCGTACCCTGAGTTCGGTGTGTAGTAAATGAATGGATAATAAATGATAATAATAATACTGCCAGCACGTGCAGCATGAGAATGCAAATTATCGGACATTTTTCAAACTTGTTTATTAATTTTAAAAAATCTTACACTTCAAAGTGAAAAACAACAATATGATGCCCTTGCTGATCCATCAAGCTATTTTTAAAATTTTTTATTTTTATTTAATCTCGTTTTTCTGTGAGTGTTGTTGCAAATTTACCCATTGTAAAGGACAGGGTTTCAAACCCCCGTTAACCCAAATATAGTGACCACCAAATCCAACTCACTCCCTTCCCATCTCTTTAATTGACTCTGCCCTCCTAATCCCATTCCTATTATCTGAGATCCACATTCCGACCCTGATGTAGATCTATAGAGTAGCAACACATGCAGGGAAGGCCTAAAATAACCCCACAAACATTCAACAAGTCTAATCATGGAAGGTATCACCTCCATTTATCATCACTCCATTGACCACCATAGTACCGGAAATCTGTTAAACTTCTAATCAAAAGCAGGACGGCCGGATAAGAGGGGTTCTACTGTAATTCACCATAAAATAGTATAGGGTAATCCCATATTTCTTAAAGAAAACGACATATAACAAACTCAGCAAGCAAATAAAATGCATGAGTGTGTTTGCGATTGGTGTTCATATTCTTTTATTTTATAGGCGATATATATATATTGCTTACGATCGAATCTAGTGTTCATGGCGTGAATCCATAAAATGTCTCGTATGCAAGCAGTCAATATAGAGAATCACTCACGAAGGGTCTATGGAACATTTCCTCAATATAGCTCTAATGGCTACGACTACATATATACTTCTAACATTCAAAAGAAGAAATACGGGATTTTTCCTCCCCCTCTTTTTGATATGGCGAATATCCCAGCCGGTTTAAATAAACAAGCCCATTATTAATGAGATCATTTTGTCCATTACGCTAATGAAACGGGCTTGCTCGATTCATATTTCTTAAGTCTCATCCATATATTTCCACGTATATCTTACTTCGTTTCTTAAGTCGAAAGTGTACATAAAAGACGCGCTTTGCTGCAAGAATAATAACTGCATTTAAATCGACAATATTTTTTATGTAATCTGTGTAATTTACCTTGCTTCACCAAAAAGTATTAGATGAGAAATGTATAAGCTAAACTTACATACAAAATTAGGGAGCAAGAGGAATGTTATTTTCATAGGATGGATACACCCATACCTCGCTTTACAGCCTAGATATGTTCTGAAAAAGTTGGCCGTATAGAAAAAAGACGTATAACGAAGCAATTATTTCTGCATTGTGGTTTTCATTTTTTCCCCTTCTTAAACGAAGTCAAACCCAGAAGTTGTTTTATTGTTGGCCAAATCCGACTTTGTTTGTGCAAATTGGGGTAACTTAGCGCATTTTTTGGCCACTTTCTTTAATTAACGCAGTTTTTTGGCCGTATAACGAAACATCCCTGCCAAAAATGAACTTAAGAAAAACTCTTAAAAAAACTCAACTTTTGAAGTGAAACTGCAGTTTGGACGAAATCTATGCAAAAAACTAAAGAATAATTTAAGTTTTTTTTAAGTTCATTTCTGCCCAAAATGAACTTATGAAAAATTTAAGAAAAACTCAATTTTTGAAGTGAAACGGCAGAAAAACTCAACTTTTAAAGTGAGAGTGAGACTGCAGGAAAACAGCAGTTTGGACGAAAACTATGACGAAAAACTGAAGAAAAACTAAAGAATAACTTTGTCTTAAGTTCATTTTTGGCAGGGATTGTATGCCGTAAATCGAAACTGTTATAATTAAAAAAGCCATTATAGCGAAAGGCGAAGAAACATTTATAAACATAAAACAAGTGTCGAAATATGGCCATTTTCTGACACATTTTGATGTTTCTTGGCAATCGCTTAAGAGGTGGTCCGGATCAAAGGAAAAAATACACAAGTTCCGAAAAGCACGCCGGAAGTTTTTGTTCAGTGTTTCTTGTGTGTGTTTTATGTGTTTGTGTATGTTGCCTCTGGTGCATACCGACCTTTAATGGTGAATATGCACCAGAGGAAACATCTGGAAAGATGCCACAGAAACATGGACACACGTTTGTTACCTTATGTGTGTACCCAAGTTTGGTGAAACGTTTGTTAAAAAACGGCCATGTTTCCTGGCAATCGCTCAAGAGGCGGTTCGGATCAAAGGAAAAAATGTTTCCTGGCGCTTTTACAAAGGACTGTACAGGAAGACGCAGAACAGTTTAACCACTTGTAAATGGAAAGCACATCGTCAAATTATCTACTTAATGAAATACAGCCATTGACAAAAGCGCTATGACCAGCCAATTTGAAGCTCCGCCTTGTTTCACGAAATGGTTTTTTGGTGCGTACGCTTGTGTTTTTGCAATTACTCTTCGTAAATTTGGGGTAAACATATTGAGAAAAAACATGCTGGAAGTTTGTCATATGTTTCTGTTTCATGTTTCCAGATGTTTACTCTGGTACATGCCCACCTTAACAAGACCAGCAACGACTATTTGCTGGACTAAATTTTCCTGGACTGAAAAAAAAACACAAAATATCCAAGAACTTCATTCTGATGGAAATCATCCATGGGAGAAATTGCATAAAACCCTATATTCAAAAAAATAATTATACAAGTATGCAATACATATATCCAATCCAACATGTCGAGCATCAATATGCCATGAAAAAACACAGTTGCCAGGCCCAGACAAATATAGTATCCCCGAGCGTTCTTTAAGCATAGTGATCTAGCTGACACACACATCCTTGAACTCTCCATGACAACTCAAGTTAATCCTAAAAGGCTCTTAATGTATTATAAATCGCCAGGTCACAGTTACACAATGAAAGAACATTGAAACCAGAATCTCACTTCTTGAAAAATCTGATTCAGATTGGAGATGAGAAAAGGTTCTAAGATTTTAACTAAGATTTACTACGTTTAAATATTATTTTTCGACAACGTCCAAATTACCTTATCAAGTGACTTTTATATAAAAGAATCTTCAAAAACTCATATCTAGGCAATAAAACTCAGTAATATTTGTGATAGTTTTTTTTAAAAAATAGCTGAAAATCTCAACTGTTTGAACTAACAATTGCAATTAAAGTTATACGAGGGGCGGACAAAATGTGTTGCATATTTGTTTATTATTCGAAAAACAGATCTCGAACAAGAAACCTAAAATGACCATTTTAATGAGCACGAAATTTGCTATTTTTCAATGTTGTACCCGAGTTTGTTGACACATTTATCCCAACGTTTGATGAGATTGTTTATACCCCTCTAGTAAAATGCGTTATGTTGGCTTCGCAGATATTGCCGAACCGCAAGTTTCACATCATCGTCTGTTTGGAATTTTTGACCACTCGAGTGTTCCTTTAGTGGACCGAAGAGATGAAAGTTGCTCGGTAAATTGTCGGGGATGTATGGCGGATGTTTCGATGTTTCCCACCCAAATATGTTTATCTTGTGGGCTGTTTCATGGGCAGAATGGGGACTTCTCTTTTTGTCAGTTACAGTTTCGCTTCCTTTCTTAAAGTTTAAACACCACCTCTGTACCGTACTTTGTGAAACACATTTTTCACCATAAACTCCTAACATTTCACTATAAATTTCACTCGTTTTCATGCCTTTCAACACTGAAAAACTAATAACACTTCGAATTGTTCCTCTCGCGTGAACGCTTTCAAGTGAGGCGCCATTTTGTTTTTGATAGTTTGTTCGAAATTGGGAATGAATTGTGGCCTCAAGTAGTGACCTAAAACCAAAATTTCCTTCTCTTTAAAATGGCTATTTCAGTTTTTTTGTACGACATCTGGTTTTCAAATAATAAACCAATATGCAAGACTTTTTGACCGCCCATTTTATATAATCATGTTATAAGGATCATTGACGCCATGAACAGGCACTCTCCCTTAACTAACCAACCTCCAGGTCCAACCTAGACTTATAGCAGTTTTACTGTATACGTTTATGAGATTTTATTTCACAAACTAACGAAATTTGTCGAAATGTTCAAATTTTTGCTAAATATATGGCGTTGTTTCACCATATAAGAATGGTGTGTATATATCCTTCCAATAAATTTTCAAAAATCGCTTCTTAAATATAATAACGTGTTATGCCTTTGTAGTAGATAACATTATGCACATCGTCATGCGCATTGGATGTCTGAAGCAGCCATTTGTTTAAATAAAAATCAGGTTGTTTGACAGATAAGGCACGTTTTAAAAGCTGCAGTCCATAAATGATCGTGTAGAAGAAGGTTGTGATATCTACTGTCTGCAAATAAGGAAATTGCAACGATTTATCATACTGGGGTGCTGCCTGATAATATCCTTTCTTTATAATTGTGGCAAAGTAATGTCCTAACCGACTATTATGTTTACGCAGTCGGGGGTTTTCTTTATACAGATTTCATCTAAAGCAACAAGCTTAAAATTAAAAGAATGAACGTCATTATCCGCCTATTATGGCGACTTGAATAACAAAATAGGAAATTCTTATGCTTGGAAACAAAGATTACCTTATTGTCGCGCCACAGATGACGTCAAAGCAGAAATGAAGTCTTATTTTATACTTTGCTCACAATATTGCTAAGCTTATCGGTTAAGCATAATTTTCGATATGAAAGAAATCAAGCGTACATTTATTTCAATGGAAAACTTTTGTATAATTTTGTGTACTTTTGTATACTTTTGTATTACTAAACTGGGGTTTAACGGCAAGTTAACAAATGCTTACGTAAAATCTCAAACATAACATAATAAGACTATTGTTCATCAACTCCTCGTCAACGTGACAATCAATTTTCTTTTCCTATTTGCATAAATTATAATTATGGCATGGCAGTATCAAAGAGCTATTGTTTCTATATGAAACGTTGAGAAATTTCTTTTAATTATAAAGTCCATTGTAGGAGCTCTGTACATTGTTCTGTTTTGATCAAAGGTTAAGATTGGAAGAAACAAGATCTCTGTTTATCTCGAGAATCCGTATGACCATTCAATATGACTTCTACAGGGTGGGGCAGAATAACCTCCATAGTTTCAAAAAAATCACTTGGGACCGTCCAAACTATAGGTAGAAGGGTGGGACAGGTGGTGTTAGTTGGGGGAAACAACGCCATTTTCAGTAGTCACCATGCCATGGTCGGGTGAGCATCGATGCTTTGTTGTTGAGACATTTTTTTAAAAACTAAGAAAGTATGGTCACGAAACAGAGGGCTTTTCGCAGGTGGTTCGGTTTAGCTCGTCACAACAGTTTCTGACTGTGATAAGGTGAAATTCTGAATGGTTTGAACCATTCAGAATTTTCACTTTTCTGGCACAGTCAACAAACAAAATTCCCGTTACTGGACAACTGAAAACCCTCGGGAACATCGCCAAAGGCCACTTCACAACCCTAAAGAGATAGTTTGGTGCGCTATGTCCTCTACAACATAATTTGTAAAACATTACGAAAAAATGGCGTACTATATGTACTTTTAGAAAATAAAAACCTTATTTTTATCTTTTTTTTTATCGTTTTTCACAATTCACTCGCCAAATCATGGAAGTCATTCTGCCCCACCCTGTATATGGAGCATACATTCCATATGTGGGCATTTACGAGGGATGTCCCAAAACTAAGTTACACAGGGAATTTATTCATGAACTGCATAGCTAATCGAAAAACGGAATTATACGTTTTAAAGAGGGGACCTTTCTCTATTTCTCAACAGTCTCCGAGCCGATTGATGTACTCGGCGCCCAATTCAGGATTGTATGGTGGGTGCTTCAACACCTCCCACCCCCTAAAGTCCAATTTTGTGGTTCAATATGTGGGCGATGTATATCTGTTCAATTTTCCAAATGAAAATTTATTTATTAACGATTTTCGTCCATACATTTTAATAATTCCATAAGCACAAATAATGATCGGTGAATATGTAAATGTCATCCCAAATAAACTTAAATTTCGACAGTTGGATGACCGCATAAACGTGTCCAACTAAACATGTTCAGAACTTTGAACTAATTGAAGTACAATAGCTCATCATTGTAGAAACATAAGAGAATGTTTCGACTTGAAGCTATTAAAATGAATTAATAAAAGTATACGCTATGTATATATGTCTATATAGAGTAGAATAACCTGGGGAATTTATTGACTTCGTAATCAATAAAATATCACAAATTAATCCGCCTGTTTACTCTGTGCTGTAAGTATGCATTCAACTATGAATTAATAGTTGAGTTCACGTCAATTATTAATTAAAATGCATGATAGTGCATGAGAAATGCATTTTCAAATTGCATTTCCCACTCAAATGTACGCGATATTTGCAATCTAAATGGAAAATTGTTTCGGCATTTCCAACAACATAAGCGCCTTTTTATTAATATTATGCTTTTCTGTTTGACTATCATAAGAATTATTAGATTGCATATTAGAATTAATTTAATATGTTACGTTCGGCACAAGACGGAAAGTTAGTTTTCAAAGCACAGTTTAAACAAAATAATCAAAAAGTAAACAGCAATCCATTAGCTAATATGTGCACTGAAAACGAGAGTAAGGACAAGGCATCATATACACAGTAAATGTATATACATTAAACTCAATTAATATTATTAGTTACAAATGTAAATATACAGTACTGCACAAGCTAAAACTTTAACGAAATGCATATTAAACTTAAGATGTACAACTATTAACAAACAAACGAAAAACACATCATTAAGAGGGATCACAACCCTATCCTTTTCAATGGGTCGGAATTGTGAAGATACTCACAGTTTAATGAGGGAGGTTTGGGTGGGGATGAGAATTGTTTGGGGTGGCTTGATGGATCAACAAAGGCCTCATATTGTTGTTTTTCACTTTGAAATGGTAGATTTTTTAAAATTAATATACAAGTTTGAAAAATGTCCGTTATTTTGCACACGCTGCCAGCAGGTGGCAGCATGAGATAGGCAAGTTGTGAGTGCAAAAATTGAAATAATAATTTAATTTAAAAAAACTACTATTTTAACGTGAAAAATGACACAATCAGTACCTTGCTGATTTATAAAGCTATTTTAAACATTTTTTATTTTTATTTAACCTTTATTTGTTTGACTGTGAGTGTTTTTGCAAATTTACCCATTGAAAGGGATAAGGTTGTAATCTCCCTTAAGACTAGAGCTTTACATTTTACTTTGCACTCTAAAATTATTCGTGACGTCACAGTCACGTGCACTTTTATGAAGATGCATGAGATGTTCTTAATCTCATGCACGTGATGTTCTTAATCTCGTGCTCGTGCACGTGCTGTTTTTAATCTCGTGCTTTTTTGGAATTCCGTTGTTCTTTGTTTGGAATTATATACAAATTGGAATTCAGACCAATTCAGCTTCTCTTCACTTTTTGATGTTAAAATAAATGGTTCACGCGTAAGTTATTCTTGAAAACAGTTAATTTGGAAGTTATTACAACATCCAAGACTGATAGGAACATTCATGTGCCGTGACAAAGGGTGGCTTCTTATTCAGTGTTCCACGAGCTGGAAAAGTTGGAAAAACACTAGTCTATAAGAACTGCCACGTTTCTACATCCGAAAATCCAAATAGCGTTGCACTTGCATATTTTCATCAAGTAAGTACCATATAAGGCACATGTACAGTACAATCAGCGCGTTGTTTGGGCGTGAGGGTGTAGCAGAGGTTATGTGAAATGCAGTAAACGAGCAATAACTCGTCCAATTAGCGGCCATTGAAATAGCCGACAATCAGCGCTGACATTGTATTAAGCAAGTGGTGGGAGCCACCATGGCGCAGGCGCACCAAAAGACGTCACGTCTTATTAAGTCTTATTCACTGGATTTTGGCTTGTGACACACGTCTGAATAGGGGACAGTTGCGGGTACAAATGGCCCTAGTTAAGCTCCGGCAAGCAAGAAAGGGTAGTGGCCGCGCGGGTAGAGACGCACGACGGCATCAACAACCGACGACGACGGCCAAGAAATGCGCCCAGAAAACGATGCCTAATGAAGATACATCAGCGATTCAATGGAATTGTTGAATTAGCAGATTTGAGTAGGCTATTCGACGGCAATTACGACGCACAGAAGCCGGGGATGGAGCGCTTCAATAGACTCATAATCGAGTTGCTTGTATTGTTACAATGCGAGCTGAATAGCTTCTTGATTCCATCAAAATTCATTTTCTGCATTGGTCGTAAATATCCAGAATTCATCCGTCAAGAATGGCGGAATCAAGAGCATATTCACTCGGCGGCATGAAAGGAGGGAGAAAGAGCACCGTGCTGAAAAACTGCGTCGATAAAGACGGAAGAAAAGCACTCTTAAAACTTGTTGGCGATGTCAAGACATGGATTCCAAGTAGGATCGTCAGGATTTGTAATGCACAGAGACAGAACTCAATCTTTAATTGACTAAAGGATGGTATTTAAAAATTACACGCTAGTTGCTACGAATGCTCTAGGAACAGACAATACTCGAGAAAGAGGACCATATTTTTATTCACGGGAAATGTAGAGGAAACTGGCTATGCAACTCTGGTTATGCCCTATGTTGGGATATTGTGCTCTTGTTTGGAACCCTCACAGGATGGTTCATATTCAGGATATAAAGATGGTCCAGCGTAGGGCAGCCAGATTTGTTAACGGCAGTTATCAACATTCCGCGAGTGTGACAGAAATGCTCCACTCTCGAAATTGGGACACGTTGAGGTCCATACGCGAAAAGTTATCTATGGGGTTATTCAAACGTTTTAATCTTTCTCTTAATTCAAATATATTAACGACTAAGAACCACTCTAGGAGTAGACAATCACTCAAATCCTTTGACCGAGCTTCGTGCCCCAAGACGGATGCTTCCTATTGGTCCTTTTTTGCATGCGATTAGACGATGGAATAGCCTACCTGGCGGTTCTCCTGATTTAGTAAAAATTCAATCTAACAATGTTGTCTAAGTCGCTACTGACTTAGGGAAGCATTCTCCTGAAATTGGGTACGACCCCCTACCATATGGAATTAATTTGCTGACTGTATAGGGTACTGAGTTGAAAGGAATTGAAATGAATTTTACAATGAATTTACAGTAATTCCATCATTATTAATTTTCCATTGTTTAATGAGATGTCCACGATTCGTTCAGTAGACTTTTTTATGAGGATGTTCATTTGAAATAAACTTCCAGAGTCAAATAGATTTTAATATAGTATTAGGTTATACTTAAGTAGAAAAGAGAATACCAGCATTTATAAATACTATATTCATTTAAACTACATAAGACCGAAGTTTCTACATGTATATCCCGAGTAAGGTTATTTAATTTGAAGTACTAAAAGTTTTATTATCATTAAGTGTACGTTATTTCTTATTTTTAAAAGTTACCAATTAATTAAATATATGGAAATACTACATTCCATTAAACCTTATAATTTTTATTAAAGCATATATAGAAGAAAGAAAAAGTATACAAGGGAAGCCTAAGTCTCCATAAGCTCCTTTTTTATTATTTATCATAAAACAATAAATGGCATGAACGTTCATTAGAATCTAATTATTAAAAGAAGTAATTACCTTTTTAATAAGGCAAATCTTATGCGGATTCTTTCCATATGTTAGATCACCTTTGTCGGCATGGATTAATTCACAACACTATGGAATGGGATCTTAAAATGCAATTTGCATATGCACATACAAATGCTGCATTAAGAAAAACATAAAAACTACTAATTAGTAAGTTAATTAAAAACGCCCAAAAATTTACTTTCGCGAAGTTGCATTGGGGAGAGTGCAGACAGTCCAAATAATTAAAACTGCAAGCTTATGAAAACATTTATTTACAGCCCACTCGTTCTTATTTATTACTCAGGAGGAGCTTTTCCTGAACATCTCTGATAAAAGTCTCTCTTAGAATTGGAGGACAAAACGTAGTTTGCAAATCTTCAGTTTTTCAACAGATTCATTTTGTATTTGTTTATAAAAATGAAGTTGTTTAAGAGATCTGGGGCGTCACAGTCACATGCATGTTTATGTAAAGATGCACGTGCTGTTCTTAATCTCGTGCTTTTTATTATTCGGAACAAACAACAATGGAATTCCTAAAAGCACGAGATTAAGAAATGCAAGTGAAGAGACACGTGCTTGTTTCGGTTTGCTGTTATTAATTTCGTGCACGTGCTGTTCTTAATCTCGTGCTTTTTTATAATTTCAAACAAAGAACAATGGAATTCCTAAAAGCACGAGATTAAGAAATGCAAGTGAAGATGCACGTGCTGGTTTCGGTTTTGTACACATGCTGTTTTTAATCCTCGTTCTCGTGCTGTTCTTAATTTCGTGCTCGTGCACGTGCTTTTCTTAATCTCGTTCTCGTGCTGTTCTTAATTTCGTGATCGTGCACGTCCTGTTCTTAATCTCGTGCTTTTTTATAACTTTAAAGAAAGCACAATGGAATTCCTTAAAGCACGAGATTGAGAAATGCAAGTAAAGATGCACGTGCTAGTTTTGGATTTGTTCACATGCTGTTCTTAATCTCGCGCACGGGCATGTGCTGTTATTAATCTCGTGCTTTTTATAATTTCAAACAAAGAACAATGGAATTCCTAAAAGCACAAGATTGAGAAATGCAAGTAAAGATGCACGTGCTGGTTTTGGATTTGTTCACATGCTGTTCTTAATCTCGCGCACGGGCATGTGCTGTTATTAATCCCGTGCTTTTTTTATAATTTCAAACAAAGAACAATGGAATTCCTAAAAGCACAAGATTGAGAAATGCAAGTGAAGATGCACGTTCTGGTTTTGGATTTGTACACATGCTGTTCTTAATCTCGTGCTTTTAGGAATTCCATTGTTCTTTGTTTGGAATTATCAAAAATAGGAATTCAGTTATGATACAATGTCATAGGAATACCATTATGAAACAACATCATAGGAACACCATTATGATACAATGCCTGTGGCATTCGAGATACATGTTTAACACGTGTTAAGCAATGTGACCAACATCCCAAGAACAAGGCGCCAGATTTGGTCACGTGACGTAATGGTATTTTTTTTTGTTCTGAAGTTGTGTCAACGAGTGTATTTATTTCCAAATATACTAGTCAAACACCGACTGCAGGAAAAATCAATAGCTTATAGCATATGTCTCCCTCCCCCCTTTCTATAATGGTAATGCATGTTTACTGCACTAATTAACGGCACTAATTAATAAAAGGTGAGCGCGCCATTACGCTCGGGCGGTGTTCGGGGCAAATTTCCTACCTGATTGAAATAGGGCTCGGTAGCTATGAGCAATAATTGGTCATGATGGATGGCATCCATTTTTTGATAAGCTGCGCATGCGCACGTCGGCCATTTTTGCCATCCATATACATTTCCTGCGTTGCATTACTGACACTCTAGCTCTTTCTCTCTCATTCACTCTACGTATTAGAGGCCACCCCCAGCCCCGTCTTGCTTCGCCTCCCAATGTGGCGCATTATTCATTAAGTGTGTCCAATAATTCTATAAAAATAGAAAGCTTTTAGTTGGTATTGAACAACGGTGTCGTTTAATCTCGGCAATACACATAATAATGGCAAAGTCTTGTTTCGGGCTAATGGAAAGTGTATGCACATCCACACACGGCACACAAAACTGAATGGGGAGTTCAGGAAAAGACAGAGAACAAGTGACATGGAAGCTGTTCTCCAAAAGAGAGCTGAAATATAAAAAAAGCGCCAAACTCGCAGGCTGAAATATCCGTGGAAAGGTCGAAAAGTGCCTCGAGTGCATTGGATGGCTAAGCAGGGATTTCCAAGAGCTTTTTTACACTCTTTCCAACCGAAACTATGAATGTAGCTCACCAAACATGCTCGAGTTAGACCAACAACTGACGGCCATTGTAGCAAAGATCAAATGTGAAGGGATTACAGTCGAAAGTCAACATGGAAACTATGCTCAATGCGGGCCAGAACTGCTTTTACTAATCGTAGAGAATTCACGAAAATACACTTGGTGATAAAATAAAATTGTAGCACAAATTGTGACCCAAATTTTCTTAACGGGGGGAGAAATTGAAAATTGGGATATAGGAACGATGTCGTGCGTAACTTAATGGTACTGAAACCTATTTGACCTTTGACTATGTTTTCAAGGTTATTTCAAGTTTCTTGTGATGGAAGATGATGCACTCCTGCACAGCTTCGAAGCATTGCAGTGAACCCTTGTGACCCATTTAAAGGGAGAAAACATGCCCAAAGGCAGGTGTTTCTATTGATAACGTGTTCATGCATTTCTGGTTAAAAATAAACCACCATATGCAATACATTTGATTTGCACCTATAGGACCCAAAAGCCATTGAAAAACGGCACATGGCTTTACTGCAATGCTTCGAAGCTGTGCAGGAGTGCATCAACGTCCATCGCAAGAAACTTGAAATAAATTCACAGAAGGACATTTTAATACTAAAGAAAGCATTTTTAGACTGATACAGTCCTCCTCTCTAACTTTAAAAATCATACCATACGTCTACTTTGCATCCTTCAAGTACTTCCTGTGTGAAAGACCCTGAAAACATAGTCAAAGCTCAAATAGTTAAGCACCCTTAAATTTCGCACACCATGGTTTCTATATGTTTCCCTTATCTAAGTTTTTAATTTTGTCCCCGTTAAGAATATTTGGATGGTGGTGGTGGTGGAGGTGGGGGGAAGAAAGACTTTTTACTCATGCTGTAAGCATGCGTACTTATAAAGCTGACCAACAATATAGATACAGATTGATAGTACAGATAGATTAATGTACGTTATAAAAAACCAATATCTAATTTCAACAAAATGGTGAAAGGCATTAAGTTAAAGCAAAATACACCCATACCTCGCTTTACGTCCTAGATAGGTTCCGAAAAAGTTGGCCGTAAAGCGAAAAAGCCGTATAACGAATCAATTCTTTCTGCATTGTGATTTACATATTTTTACCTTCTTAAACGAAGTGAAACCCATCAGTTATTTTATTGTTAGCCAAATCTGACCTTGTTTGTGCAAATTTGGGTAATTTATCCCATTTTTTGACCATTTTCTTTAATTACAGCATTTTTTTTGGGCCGTATAACGAAACATTGCGGGCCGTAAATCGAAAAAGTGCCATAATTTAAAAAAGCTGTTATAGTGAAAGGCCTATAGGTGTACGCTTGTGCAATAGATGCTCATTGACCTCTTGTACATTCGTGTATATTTCTAATTCATGATGGATGCGAGAAAATTTCCATTTGAAATATTGAAAGCAGAAGGGAACAATTTTTCGTTCGTTACGTCAATATATCCGACACCCAGACCTATTATTTAAGTAGTCCCGTAACGTAATTGCGCCTCTAGCCGCGACATTATCGCAATTTTTTTTGTAGGGGAAATGCACTCCTCTCCGAATGAAATCAATTTGAACGAGTGCTGTTCGACATCCATCCCAACCTGGGTCTGTTTTTGCCCTTGTTCCCCCTCCCCACACGATTTCATCAAATCGATCAATTCCTAATTATGCTAATGTGGCTGCGTGTGGACACCGCACGAAAACCGCCGCCTTCCCAAATTCTTCAATGCCTTTGCCATCATTCATTCTCCCGTATACATGTTGTGTTCAGGTAGAAGGTATATAAGACCACCTTTCATTCCATTTGGATGATTAAACCGTATCCGAAACGAAAAAGCCCTTCGAGGCGCAAATGAAACAATTTATGGCGCTGGGAGGCAGGCTAATCGCCAAATTGAATTAAAATTAAAACCCCGCAAACAGGGATCTTTTTTAGATACGTCTTCGGTTACAATTAAAATAATGGCGTAGTGAAAGGCCTACGCAGATATGAATATTCATTAAGATTACAAGTTGATTAACAACGCCTAAATCAAATCTATTTGGCAATGTCAATCCTGTCATAAAAATACACGAGCTCGTTAATTAATATAAGTGCTTCATTAGGGCCCGAGCGAGGATATGGGACTATATTCGCGTGGCATTCTGCCTGTCATGGATATCCCATAAAACATTAACTGCGTGCTATTATTGTATCTGCATTAGAAAGATTGCCAACATGGCCGTAATATTCGCGTGTAATCTCGCAATAATGCATGTTTGCGCCAGGACAGTGTGACCGTATCTCATTGCTTATCGGGATTTGGCATTAAAAGCTGGCAAAACATATTGAGAGTGGATCTCCAGAGGAGGAGTTTTTGCTTCATTTTTAGCAAAGGGGGTATTAGAAAACTTTGGTCAAAACTGGACATCAGCGCATTGAATGCTAGGAGTATGGAGTGTGTTCCATAAAATATGTCACACTTTTTTGCCTCTTTTTAAACATCCCCCCACCCCTTTGTCACAATTGTCACAAATTTTACTGCACCCCATCCATAATGATGTCACAACTCTTCGATTACCCCCTCCCCGAATTATTTTTTAATAACTGTATTCTTTTATAATTTTATTTGTTAAAATACTTAAAAATATTGAAAAAAACTTAATTTCAAATTAATGAAACCAATGTTGATATTAATAACATTATATTAAATAATAGATTGCTATGATGATTTATGAGTAGCAATCGGGAAGAAAGTTTTAAGTCACTACAGGACCCAAATTTTTTTCCCCCCGACTGTGATTCAAAATTTCAAATGTTAAAAAATAGAAAAAAAATGTACCGCATATTTTTTACCGTTTGAAATAAGTTTTTACTGTGTGATGTCACATTACCGAACGACCCCCACCCCTTGGTCACAACTGTCACAAAAAACAAACAACCCACCCGCCCCCTAGGTGTGACATAATTTTTGAATGGCCCCTATGTAGCTCTTCCACTCGGGAGTGCGCTACAGATGAATCTTACATATCATTCAGTCATCTTATTACTCTGACGATGATCATCATCTTAACATTATATTTTGTCATTTTCAGTGGAGGCTCGTGTACGCCATTTTCTTTTCACCTTATACTTGTACTTTTGTGACAATACTTGTACACATTTATACTAATAATTTACAAGTTGCTGAGATTATTGGTGGAATGCCATACTACAACTCCATAATTTACAACTCCATTTATTTGTAACTTGTACACTAATACTTGTACATTTTTGTGGAATGGGGCCCAGGTACGACTCCCACATTTTAAACAAAACACAAAAAAAAGGTTAACAAGCTGTGACAGGCTGAGCCCTGTATAACCCCTTTTGAATTTTGATGTGTTCAATTCGAGAGCATTGAGCAGCATATATCTGTGTGACTCGCTTTAAATCGAGGTATGCTTGCATACAGTATGTTATCAAAAAGAAAATATCTTTAGAAGTACAAGTTAGAAACTTTGATTTGAGTAGTTAAGATACGAGTGCGCTTTTAAAAAACGTTCGATGTAGGTCACTTTGTTGTACTCCGAATGACCCTCCCGAAATATGACGAATCCCTGTCTACCAAAGTCTTGGGTTTTATTGCTTTTCGTGGTAAGAAAGTTTCATGTAGCCGAATAAAGCTCTCTTGTGCGAGGCACCAGTAAATGCCATTCTCCCATTGAAAAGTGAGCAAGATGTATGGAACAGTGCATTAAGTGCTAAGTCTTGTAGTAATAAGGCAGATAGAAAACAGCAGCATATTTTTTGATGCGGTGGTGCAACCAGACGACATCAACAACAATAATGAAATGCACAACCCAAGAACCCATTAAGGACGGACTAAGAGACCTGCCAAAATGTCCTTCGGAATTAAATGGATAGTTTTTGATGGCAACACATTATGAAATGTCTCAGCGCACGGACAATAACATATTGCGTGACAAATATTTAAAATGCGACCCAATTATTCACACTTCATGCTCCAGTTTGCGGTTCAACCAATCACGTGATAGTGGTCCGAAGAATTAATCAACATAAAAGTCTTTAAAAAATTGTCTAAAAGTCATGACAAGTCTGGTGCAAAAGGTCGTTTTCATAGGTATAGCGTTGTTTCGCTTCACGAACGATGCTTCAGTTCACGAACACGCACACACGGAGCACATGCATATATAATGTCACGTAAATTTAATATGGGTTATTGTATAAAGTAAGTTCTAATGCGGAGCTACAGTATGTAAAATTTATATTCACCCCACCACCTTGTTCATGCTATGGATGCTTATAACATGTTTCATAATCA
>JAQGBW010002658.1:0-18938 GCA_034698625.1 Julus scanicus
CACGGACCAGCATAAAATGACGTAGGAAGCGGGATAACGTACGAAACGGACAACTTAAAATCGGGGTTCCACTGTATATGCATATGCCGCCATCATGTTAAATCCAATAGTGAAACTCGTGGTTAGTAATCTATTTTGATGCGCCACATATATAAAGCCCACATGTCGCAACTACAAATCCCAAGGCCTGGTTGTTTGTGGCTTGGTCAGTTTTAAGCCCTCTAAATCCGAATGTCTTTTAAATGCAAATTCTTAAATCGATTCTCAGCCGTGGTTCGTGGAAACTCATCATCATCAGTAGCACTGATTAAAAGGGTTCTCGTGGATCCCTTAAACCCCCCGCACTCTCTCATTTTCCTTGCTTGGACTAATTGGCCCATTAATGATGCCTCTCTACATTGGGTTCACTAGCACAGCACAGACCGAGACACCGGATCGTTCCGTCTGCATCCCCCATGACATAATTATATAGCCCTTCATTATGGTGAAATCCACACTGTCCACCCCTAAATATCCCGGAGATTTTCTTCATTATAAAATGTCTTCATAGTATGTCACTATGGCAAGCAAATCCATCATCCCAACTCATTACAGGAATGCACCAGTTCCATTATGAACTGCAGGAAGGATCCACTTCAGCTTTGCATGCCATGTATTCATGTTTGAAAAATATTTAGAGAACTTTTTAAACGAGTTTGTCGAGTTTGTGGAAGCTTATGCAACGCCCTGATTCTCATCATAGAGATTTAATAACGTTTTGGGCATAGACTTTTGTTACTGTGCGTTGAATCCTGTAACCATCATGGAAATATGATAGCCTACTGTATATGACAGTAACCATATTACACCAATAATACATGTACAAAAGCAATGTTACATTTTACAAGTTTGTTAGACAATGGCGTAGTTTTATAGTTTTATAATAAAAAAAAAGTTGCCATATCCCTTTAGGATTTCTCCATGGACGAAACAATCCTTCTTTGTGCATCAACCTTCTAGACAGAGAATTCCTTGAAATTCACGCTAAAATTGTCTTTATGTTTACTGAGATTTTTTCATGTGCCTCTATGGCTTCATCAATACATTGCACGTTTTGACAAGGACCAAAAAAAAAAAAACTACAATGCATCAACTTTATTCATAATGCACCTAAGTTTCAATCGAGGTATAAAGAAATGTAAGCGGCTAGTATATAGTTGGAATGTATCTGCAATAGGATGAGTTCCTCAGAATCCTCCGCACTTTTGAAGTGGACAGGTGAGGTGGAGTGCCATTACTTTTGATGGCTTTTCAGAAATAGACAAGACATACATCCGACTGCTATTAAGGTAACTTTGACCCACCCTTTAACAAAGGAATAATCTAAGTCCATTAAGATAGTAAAAAAACATCAAAGAAATTCACAAAACATCCTGCCTTTTTCACCTTGGTTTCTGTGACAAGCAAAGGCAATGTTCAAAAGAATCAAACAGGCTTAAAAGCAATCTAAAGAAAAGGGAAGTGTTGCCTAAGAGGTACATTATATTGGTGATAAGGTTGTACAATTCCAAAACACAGGTTTCTTAAAAATTATAAATAAACAGAGAAACTTGCTTTATATCTACAATATCGGCCATATTAACAAGCCATTTTATATATATAGTTATACAAGAAGAAACATTTATTTAGTATGTTCCTTAGAAGTTCAAATTTTACGTTCCAAATTAAAGATAAAATTTCCCCAAAATCTCAAACGCATATGTTCCAAATAATCGTAAAGAATGGTATTGGAAATCTAAGCCAATTAATGTACATTTATATGGAAATTTATAGGTAAATCTGATCCCCGTTTCCTGCAATTTTGTAATGTGGCAAAACTTAATTAGAAATATATTATTACTGAATCAATAAATCTACAAAAAAATGCTGCATAAAATTTTGAAATATATACCATATAAGAATTCACTGTGATAAGAAGCAACAGATCATTAAGAAATGCCCATCACTTTGGATAAATCCTCTTAAGTGTTTTTTGTGGGAAGAGAAGATGCATTAAATGTAGACTTGAAGAATCATTTTGTTACATAAATATGCATATATTAATATGTGTCGTGTGGCGCACTTCCGACAGAAGCAATTATTACTTAAAGCAGATTTTTTACCCCCAAATTCTGACAGTTATAGGCACAAAGAAATGCTGCAACATGTTGGAGTATAAAAACTTCCCAGCCCTAAAAATTGTCGTTTTTTTTTTTTTTTTTTGCTAAGTAAGCAAGCTTATGTATATTATATAATGCATATAATGCAAAAAGCTGAGCCTTCATGAGGCAAGTGCTTTAATATAAATAATTTTTTCTCATAAGAGGAAACAGTTTTGATAGCAGTCTTGATTATAATTATAAATATCGTTGCTAATAAATTCATGAGTATACGTGTAACTAATTCCGCCATTAATATTCATTTGAAATGCAAATATCTTGGGATATAAGCTTTAACTATAAAAGTGTTACTGTTATTTTATTTTCAGCTTTCTTAAGAAATTTACAATTGATTTTAATAGATTCTACCAAAACAAACTAAAGAATCACAAACCGAAAAAACTACCTTATTTTTAAAACTTTAAATCCATTCCGTGAAAACATATATTATTAATTGGAAAGTTTTGTTTCCTTCACATCTCTGAATCATTCTTTTAATTTTAACTTAAACTTTAATTTAATGGCCAATTTAATTTACTTAAAAGCTGTGGTCACGAAATGGATTTACCGTAGCTAAAAAATAATTTAACGTTTAGATTGTGAACCTTCAGCATTGCACTTGTCAGTGTTGGAAATTCATGTTTGACCTCACTTTTCATTTCAATTGCGTTATTATTAACAAATCTTGAGAAACTTTACAATGGATCCTGTAAAATTATGGACCCGGAAAGTCGTGACATCATATTGTATACTGACATAAGTCACGTGGGAAAAAAATGAACAAGAGACATTTGAGACTCGCCCTGTAAACTGTCTATTATGATAAGAAAGTTTTAAGTTTCAAATCAATGTTTTTGACGGTGATGCTATGTCAACAAAAGGCTAATTTCAAATGCAAGAGATCATGAAAACAGAATAATAAACTCACCGGTGCACCCGCATAAAATAGTTTATTGATCTTAATGATAAAAGCTAAAGTAAAGACAAGGTCTGTTCGTTTACAACCAGTATAATCCTCTAATTACAATTTCCGTCAAATGATGTGTCCGAAACTGTTTCGGAACTTTTGAAGTAGAAACTTACGAAAAATCCCATCATGAATAAATACTACAGTTACCCTAAAGGTTAATAAATAACACCAAAGTAAACTTAACATACACCAAACGTTGCCAAATGGCAACGTTCTTATAAAAAGAAACAAAAGAAATTCTATCTATTGCGTGTCTAAAAAATAAATATTTAAAATCTTAGGATCAACAGTACGTACCTAGATTTCAGCCGTAACAACATTTTTTCTTTGTTGTCAAGTAATTATATTAAACAGCTCTAATAAATATTTTGAATAACTTCATCTTTAATTCTTTAAATAAAAAACACCGGGCGCATACTTTTATTCAAGTTTCAAAAGAAAATATCATATATTATAACTTGCGCTCAATTCGATGACAATGCCATAAGCCCATCCTTATAACTCATACAGACTTGAATTTTAATCATCATAAAGTCAATAAAGGACTTTTTAAACATTTCTGTATAAGCTATACAAAGTTAAGAAAGTTAAATTTAATTCCAGCTGTCAATGTTTTTGAAAATAATTGCCATTTACCAGATTGATTAAATGTTAAGTTTAAAATGGAAAATATAAACAATTTGAGAAACACGAAATTTTTGTCCACAGAAAATGCACGAGTTGTAATAAAATGCAAATGTATAAACAAAACCAAATAAAAAAATTCAAAATTGGACC
Organism: Julus scanicus; assembly: GCA_034698625.1. Classification (NCBI taxonomy): domain Eukaryota; kingdom Metazoa; phylum Arthropoda; class Diplopoda; order Julida; family Julidae; genus Julus; species Julus scanicus. The sequence continues at coordinate 3,925 of JAQGBW010002658.1, forward strand.
ATTAACAATGGCAGCACGTCGCAAACATTTTAGTTTCATGAACTACCATAAATATGAATAAAAGTGGAAATTATTGTACATGTACATGCACGGTCGGTACGCATAGGCCTACTACGAGAAAAAACAACGTCAGACATGCATCCAAGTGCATTTCTATCTACGCATGCTAACTTTTAAAGGCATTTCATTTAAAAATAATGCGCACAAAGTGCTTATGGTACCTACGGCCTTATGATGGCGCTTGCCCCCAGAGAAAGGTTGAGGTTGTGCCATAGATCACCATATTTGCACGCCCCTGGACGACTGCATCGCATCACGGTAAACCAATGTTCCTACGCTTCGCACACCGGCCACCGGGGGGAGACACCTTACAGGGCGTCGTTACCAACCGATACACATGTTCTTCGGATCAGCTTGCAAGCCTTTTCATGTTTACCCAGGATATTTAAAAATGACAACAGTTTATTGGAAATTTTAACGATGTTTTGTACTTTGAGTTCCAATGTGTATGTTTGTGCAAAACACTGTATCATATGCATCACCGGCACTCATATTTTGGAGACTATATTTCCTTTAAAATAATATTCTTCATTTGCCAAAGATGATATCGATATTTTAACTATAAGATTACTTCAAAATTTAAATCCTTTCCATCCAGTATTTTAATTAATGTTAGACTAATATTAATAAAAAATTCGTAATGCTGTTAATCGCCCTGTTACAACCATGGGGATATCAGATAATTTTTTTTTTTAACTTTGATAATAAACTGAGGTCTGGGGCGATGATTTTTTGGAGGTTTTCGTATATTTATTAACTGAAGCATATCAGAAGCACTAGTCTCCTAGTGTTACGTTAATTTCCTTTTCACAAATTTAATTTCCATAAATATTGGTGCAAAGGAAGATAGCTGCATGAAAATTAAGCAAATTCTATCCAAAAAATCAAGTTTGCCATGACTATATACTGAACCATTTCATTTTTTTTTAAATAAAATTTTCAAAAATGACAAAGTGGAAAAGCTGTACAATTTTGCGAAATACATGTGCATTAAAATATATTATTATAAGCTACTAAATGGTCATTAGCATTTGTAACATATTATGTGATGTTAAAATGGAACACTTGCCATCTAGTATGGAGTTACACAAAAATGAGTATGACCAAATGAGGCAATAGCTGTGAACCTATAGTCCACACGTCCAAATATACTCGAAATAATATTCCAGAAAGTATTATTTTCAACAGTGTCCAAATTTGCTTTCCTAAATATCACTAATACAAAGCTCTCAAGTTTAAAAGTATCCACAGAAATGCGAGATTAAGCACGCTATCATAAAATACTCAACAGATTGTTCATTAATTATCTCATTCATATAACTGCACCGCACATCAAACTCATTATTGGACAACCCCGTGTCTATACGGCGCATATAGACTGTGGCTGTCATAGACTCGAGTGTCAGATGGCCTTAAATCTTCCCATTTCAACATGTCAAAGCATTTGTGAACTCTTGTGTCATTAAGGGCCGAAATGGCGCAGAGTGCGCCACAACCTTATGCCCTCGATGTGAGCACAGGCAGCTCTGACCAACAAGATCACTGTTATATAATGAAACGTATCCAATTGATTCCGCTATCCATGCGTTTACTTGGTAATTTCAAATAATACGCGATCTGGACACTTAACTGTCCTATATGACCTAAAATGCCAAGTTCATTACTGCACGACCACGTCGAGAGACTGTCTGAACGTGATGTTAATGGAACGACTACCTTCATATAAAACAGTGGCATTTTACATTTAGACATGCATCCAAACAATATTATTTTTTGCTGAATTCTAAATCTGAAATCTGATATTTACATGATCTAATTCCGAGAACAAATTTTTGGTTTTTCTAACCACATAAAAAATTAAATCAGTTCCTAAACAGTTGAAATAAACTGCCTGTCATAGTTTCTTGAGCCAATGGCTTGTCCTTTTAAAATGTCATACAACAAAGAAAAAATGAACATGAATTGAGTGACCTTAGGGGCCTATCTGACGTAAACGTGCACACGATAGCTTTGTCCCTTCTAACGACTGGGCGATTTCGACACATCACTTCTTAAATGATGACATTTACAAATGGCTCAATCTTCAACGTATAACATCTAACGAAATTGCAGAGATACCATGTATATAGGACTAAAAATAAAGATCAGAGCCGTTTGGCTATAATCAGTAATATTTCATAGCCCTCCATATAGAAAATGTGACATTAAGTATAAATGGGCAGAATCCATTTTATAAATACTACACTTTTATAGTGTGTTCATTTCATTGGTGAGAATGATGCTCTGTCAGTTATTCTTACATTACACCATACTACTGTGATAGTGTCTATTTATGACAATGTCATAACAATGGTAATGACGATTGTGCTCGACCATGCCCATATTCGAAATAATGTTATCTTCACCCTAACGCAATTTGTCGGTGCGTTGTCTTGCCCACAAATGTCCATTAAAGGATGATCACATGATGACCCATACTTGCAGTTTTGGCTAAGCTTTGATATTGTATGGTCTAAATTGCCCTTTTTTCCTTGGGAAATCCATTATTTGTTGATTTACAAAGTTGTACAGTTAAGTGGACCGTTGAAAACTATCAATTCGAGGAATATCATGGGTACACGATCGTTCAATTAAGGCATGATTACATTTGTAGCAAAAATCTACAACGCCACCTATATGATGATTTACTACTGCAATGACATACGCCTAGAAGTACTGACTTGGTAATAAGTAATTTCAGAATCTTATGTGTGTACATCAACTCTTGGAAACGCAACATTTCCTCAAAATTAAGAGAACGTCAAGATGAAATTTGAAAACTTGTTAGAATATTTAGGAACATGTACAGGAGTTTTACTATATATTCTATTTTAGCAACTACTGCTAAATCGCAAGGCTGTCCATTTCCAAAGTTTCTGCAATTGCCTACTTTTTTTAATACGTTTGTAATACAATTCCTGCATTATTCTGGAACTTCACCAACATTCTGGATTTTCCAATAACACGGATATTGCGCAAATGCCTCATAAAAATTGGGACAAGCAATCCGGAAAGAGGACCACCATATAGATTTTTAGGTTGTGTATAGCATGTCCAGTTTGCCTTAAGATGGCTATACTGGAAATGATGGCCGCACATTACATTTTTCCCATTACTTTTCTTTCCATATCTTGTCATTCCATCGCCTCTATTTTGTTCGCCGTCAGCTTTGCTATAGCCCAACAACACAATGGCGGAAATTCACAACTCAATATGTGTTGGGAGACGAGCATAGGGTCAAAGGTGGAGAATATAAATTAGAAATTTCGAGGCTGCGAAGCAAGGAAGCATTTTTCTTGGCACGAAAAAAAAATGGAAAAGTGCAGAGCTCAATCTTAACATTTTTCATCTCACAAATCTCGACCAAGTGAGAAATGAGCTTATTAATGCAGTGCCAATGGCTTTGCTTTCACTACGTAAACTTAAATTCTGATAATGCTGGGTGCGCCATATATGCATCGATCACTACAGATTCAATATTTAAAATTACTTGGAAATTTCTCATTTGATAGTAAGATTTGGATAAATACGGATGGTGAAGAAAATAAGAGATTCTTCAGAAATAAGACTAAAGAATATCGAATCTGTTCAGAATCGTATGTAAACCCAAATAATAATTTTCTTCACCTGCAATGTGTTTTATGTAATATATGCCAAATTATTTTTAAATATTTATTAAAGTTTATCACATGTTTGTTCAAATGTATTGTATAGATTGCACATTAGGTCAGTTATTATAAATTACCAAATAATGCAAACTAATCCAAAAACTAATTTCAATTTCCAGGTGGGCTGAGTCGCATATATGCATATGCCCATTGTACATGGTTCAGTTTATCATGAAAAACTTTTTTTTTAATATTAACTATTGAAATAACTGCAGTATATAACAAACCAATGCCATCTCAAGTCATAACTTAAGTTCATCACCTATAATTTGTAGCAGTGTATTATTGCAAAGACCAAATATGAAAAACTCAATTAAAATCACAGTTTAATTAGAGAAATGGTTGAAAAACTGATTAAGTCAACTTATGTTTGGAAAAGCAAAAGCTACAACCAGGCCTGATCATCTTGATGAATATGAAAGAAATGTATATTATGAGATTCTCTTTGGATAAAAATAAATATGATGCAATTTGGAGCACCTCGAAAACACTTTTGTGATTCTGTTAATTCTGTTATTTTTATATGGGTCACCACAATTCCTATCGAATTATTACGGGTAAAAAAAGCGAAAGGAAACCGAGAAAATATAAAATGCCGACTATGCGTGCTTATTGGAGCTTTGCATAATATCCTATACAACTTGGCGCTCCCAGACAACTTGCCATTTTTATCTCTTGTCAGCTTTCTAAACTTGGCCAACACAGGAAGATGACCATATAGAAGAAAGAGTGAATGGTCATAAGGTGGCATTAAGAGACTGGTGTCCCCTGCCTTGCCTAGGGCATGGCCATTCCTCGGTTCTGCTCCGTTGAACTGTGGCATACAGTGTGTACAGTGACCGTTTCTAGTGGTTGAACACGACCACAATTTGGTGTCACTTTTGTTGGGCTCCGATTCGCTTCTTATTTATATGGTCATCATCCAAGTTCTAGTCATTTGGTCTCTCCGTATCTAAGAGTCCCCCACCCCCGAGTGATGAGGGCACACTTTTGTAAGTAGGGGGGATCGTGCCGTAAAATGCATAGTGAAGCAGTTATAATATGCCTGGGCATTCAAGCCAGACGTCGTTTAAAATCTCCACTGAGGATCCCTGATATATGTTTTACATTTCATAGAATTTGCTTCAATATAAATACAAAAATGAATAGAGTTTGTAGGAGCAGGGAGAAGTAGAGCAATGTGAGTGGCCCTTCATGGAACCAATATGCCCTGCACACTTCATAAAGCAGCGAATATCATAGAAAACTGCGCAGTTTTATCTGGGGTGGCTTTACCAAAAACATGCTTTCAATGATTTAAAGGCGCCTTCGTAAATCTTAAGGACAAATAACTACATCTTCTATACGGATCTAGTTAAAGTTATTGCGAGGTTTCTCCTATGTCAACCTATAAGGAACAAACTTCCAACGAGAATTATGTGAAAAGCTCTCACCTTATCAACAGGCGTGAAATGCAACCAGACACTAAGCACATACTTTTATGAATGAGTCGCAAATGAACAAAATAATTCATAGATTCTTCGAGATGGAATTTTGTCAATACATTTTTTTTTAAAAACCCGATAAATTCATCCTTGGACTGTCCAGCACATTGCTTTAGATTGTGTAATTACATGCAATTGAAGTATTCAAGGTAAAAGATTGAAAGGAATGTCATCGAAAACAAAAGCATTCGCGCCAAAAATCGGAATTTTATGACAATTGAAACATAATCAGTAATTATTGAGGTCACTTGCAGCAATATTGCTAATCAAAAATGTCTCTATAGGGATTAACAAAGGCATTCTGTGAGTTTTCTGGTAGCCTACACTCAGATGTACTGTTTCCAAATAAATACAAAATAATATAAATTTCCGAATAATATACTGCATTTCCTAGTTAATATATTTTTTAAATTTTACATATTTAGGATAGACGATCAAAATATTTTAGCTTAATATTTGAATAGGAAAAAAATCAAGCATGTTTCGAGGATTTTCAAGGACCCTTCCTGTGATCAATTATCCCAATATTTATCCAGTGATTCTGAAAAATTTTCTAAAGAATTTGAAAATATATAATTAAGTTTATATTTTTGATTTTCTTAAAAACTTTAATTTTTCGATTAACATACTCCGGGCAGGTCGATCAAGCATAAACTTTTGCCCATTTCCAGACTTTCCCGATTTTCAAGGCTGCTGGACACTCTGAACCACAGTGCCGCACATAGGGGCCATTCAAAAAGGACATCCTCAAGAGGGGTTAGAGGGGAGGGGAGGGGGGCATATGGACACTAGGTGGCCAGGGGGAGGGATAAGGGAAGCAAATATGGACGTCCACTAATGATGGTATTTTTCAGTTTTCGGTGTTTTTATTACATCGAGTTTTAAAGATCAGTGAATGTAGAAAGTGACATCAGAAGAAATGTGCTTCTATAAATGTGTACTTTAATTTTTAAAACCTCGGGAAAGTCGGGAATTATGCCTATACTAGATTTGTGTTAAAACTTAAACACCAGTTTTATGCTGAAATTTTTCTTCACAATTAGAAAATTTTCGTTAATCAGGAAAATCTGGAAAAATGTCGTGATATTGGGTGGCCCTTTGCACGTTCCAACAAATTTTCTGGACACCCTACTTTTCAAAAAAAATTAAGGACGTCTATGAGGAGGGGGGGGGGTGAAGAAGCAATGTTTGGGGGATCGTTTTTGAAGGCCACGTATTAGCACCTGAACTGAGAAGGAAAGGACACGCAACTGATGTGTTAATGGACTCTTAATCATCTCAAGTTAACCGGTGCTAAAACGCTATACGAGAGTATAATACTAATTTATAGTGCATACATTCGAACACATGCAAACTGCATCTGAAACACATTACACAAATTGAATGCTTATTTCCTGACATTTTTACACTCTCATATGCACACTCTGCATTTTCAAACATTTATCCATTTTTGTAGATCATTACCAGAAAACTGCAAAAAAATATTTCGAGGAGTATAGCTACTGTAGCTATATGGAGCATGGAGCATGGATAAAAAACGAAGCATGCAATTGTTGAAATGTCCTATGGGCCTAGTGCGTACGTGGGCAGCCTTTGTCCAAATTAAAGTCTAATGGAATCAAAGAAGACGAATAGGAGGGACGCTCGCAGCCAAATGCTGCATTGTAACACGATGTAAGAACTCATTACAAATGGTAATATGTTGCAAATTAAATCAGCAGCTGTCGTTGAACAGAAGTCGGGATATTAAGAAGCCGTATACAGAGTTGTGGTGGATAGCACCTGATGACGGGTTGTTTCTTTAATGAAAAGGGAAAGCGTATAGAAATGGGATTCACACACGCTGGAAATCTCGCACGCTGCTGGGTTCATAATGTTTGCCTTAGAAGATGGCATATATAGCGCAAATTTGTCGGCATTGTGTTGCTCCATGGATTTCTCCCTCTATATATATCAGGCGACTTCACCATATATACATATAGAAGGAGATAGAGGAAAACGTAAATAATCAATCAAGATGTTGTAGTCTATATAGTAGCAAACTCGTCGACTCATCTGCTGTAAGGTTTTGCCTATACATGCAAATTACTCCAACTGCATCGTATATAGGAAAAGTTAAAATAAGATCATTTCTACGAAGAAACCAAGATCGAAAAGCAATTGCAATAGCAGTTATTCCACAAATGCGATGATGAAAGCCAAGATAACAAAAAAATTGAATGCATCCAATAATGCACCAATTTAATAATATATAAATGCGAAATAAATTTATATTACGACAAAGTCGAGAAGAAAAAGAAGAAAAAAAAAGCAAATATAATAAAATCTTTCAATATGCGTGTTATAATGTTGCTGTAAGGCTACATGAAGAACTTTCAAAATAGGAAAGACAAAAGCAATAAGGAATTCCATAAAGAAGTCTGCGAATTTCAACTTACTTTTAATTAACTTCTCTGGATTTTGCAATGATAAAATAGTCGATATGTGCAAAAAAACCGCATCCATACAAGGTATACTCGTAGATATTACATGTAACTGCATAGTGTCCATCCCACACCATAACCGAATTTTCATATTCACGAAAATTATTAAAAATTATGTGAATTCTGCATTTGTCCTCAATGATTAAATCATCAAAGTAAATTATTATTATGCATTATTGACATGATAGTAAAGTACTTGCTAGGTATACAGTATACATAGTGTTGCCTCTAATATATATTAATTAACATTATCCAGTAAATTTGCTGGAAAAAGTTCAAGGATTTCAAGGAACTATTAGGACAATATTTTTTCCAAAGAGCTTAACATTTTCTATAGAGAATTTGAAACAATATAGTTTTTATTTAGAATTTTTTCTATTAATGGAAATTTCCCGAAGTAGACATAAATTGGTGTTTAGCACGAATTTGAAGCATAATTCCCAAGTTTTCCAAGGGGATAAAAATTCAAGCACATTATTCGATTTCCATGATTTTCAAGTGGACCCTGCATTATTGAAATGAAGTTTTATAGCAGCGTATACGAATAACCAAAAATGGATTTCTGAAGGCTGGTTTTAGTTCTTATTTAATGAAGAGATATACTATATAGATCAATATTTCTCTTCATTTTGTAAGTGACTATATATAACTTTCAGAAGTGATCAGGAAATGGTACCTTATATCACAAAATATTATGCCAATCAAAGATTACCAAAAGTCTGGCATTTTGGTCCACTTGAAGTACACATTGCAATGTGCATAACTAATTAATTCTAGAAATATCCTTGTATATTCTGGGTGTGTAGTATGATCCAGTCATTGGTCATAAATTTGCTCTTCTTGGCAGGAGCACCAATATGTTCATTTAATTGGGGAAAATCGCCCATCTCCAACATCTTATTAAGTGTTCATAACGGATAATTAGTGAGGGCAAGTTCACGATGACCCTCTGACTTTTGCTCGTTGGGCAGGTATATATCCAACACATACTCCACAGTAAAAACACATTACAACTTCCCACTTACAACACATCAGGGTGGGGCCATTGCTTGTCAAGGGCAGAGGGCGATTGAGCATGTAATGGGAAATGCAGAACTCACACGTTCAGTAATGATGAAATACTGCGAAAAAATTATGAAATCATACTTGAAAGTTTTGAAAACAATACGTTGGTTTTTCATCAACTGAAAATTAACAAAGTATGAAAATAATAATGTACAAAAGAGCCGACTCGAGCTACAGGTGGTCCCCCTTTATATTGCGAATACTCATCAAGATTTCTGCAATTTATAATACGATGTGAAACATATTTCCTTTGTTGGTCAATGTATTAGTTTAGAATATACAGTGTGTGAAAATAATATTTAGAATTAATAGGTCAACTGGTGCATGGGTAAGGCCCAATACTGCATAATATCATAATTAAAATTATAAAATGACATGTAAGTTTCAAATTTATGACTTAATATCAGAAAATATCACCTGGCATATAGTGAACTAAAATAACGAGAATAAACTAAGTTGCATTTCTGTTAAAAGTTTCATGAATTTAAAATTACACAAATTTAGAAATTTAACCAAACAGCAAAGTATGTTCAGTGAAAATTCTTTTCATGACAAGTCTTTTTCCTTGTCATTTCTTTGTCAGTGTCACACCAACATTCAAAATGAAATTTATAACGTCATTTTTTTTTGTTAAAATGTAAACGTTTTTCCTTGCTTTTTCACATCTGCCGACATTATGATAGGTGCTAGCCAATGCCAGTATACGAAACTAATTGCTATTCATGTGATAGAGTACAAAAAAAACTATGTTCAATATAGATCGAGCAACGGTGCAAATTCATCATGGCACGATATAGGGGCTACCAGAGTCACTTGTGCAGCTGTCCGATTAAAAAAAGAAAAATCTACGGGCTATTTAATATTTTCCAAGGGCCTTTTCAACAGGAGGTGCAAATCGCAATGTCGAGATTTTTCCTTTTCTGTTGAGAGCAGGCTGAGAGAGAAAGAGGACAGTGAATTTGGCACAAGTTGAACAACTAGAAGTCGGGTCGTATGAATGCAAAAACATGGGTTATTGACTGATAATTCTAGTCGAGAAGTGCTTTTCATTGAAAAACCGCGTTGAATGGATGAGCGAATCCCCATAAAGAGGAGCCCTACTCCAGAACACGTGTTTTACGGCATTTATCGTGGATCTCGACCACCAAGATGGCGTAACGGATATGTGTGGATACATGGCACATGGGCATTAAAATGCACGGATCACCTCTGCGCTCAGGGGTGCATTAGCGTCTGAAGAGGAGGACGTCATCCTCGTATTAGACACGGATTTATGCAGCTCAGAGTGCATTGAAGTCAACAGCTCCAAAGAGAATAGGACATCGAGGAGAATCGCATTCAAACACTCAACATTTCATCGAGTGGAACTTGTGCGCTCAATTATAGACGCACAAATTCGGTACACCGTCGGCATATAGACTCCTTTGTGGAAAAAAAAATCCAATGAAATATGCAAGCTGCCATTGGGTAGGGCCAATTTTTGCCTTTTATCGTATCCTGGGTAGGGCTGCATAAATGTATGATAATTGCATTGAGAAAGGACAAATAATCCACACAAAACCTAACATAACCTCTAATATATAGTGTTTTTCAACTCACAACACACAAAATGGCGCTTCAAATTTTCGGGGCACATTAAATAGGGAGGGGAAATTCTTGAGGCACACCAAATGTTTTTTTAAGAGAGATTTTCAACTGCCATTGGGTAGGGCATTTTTGCCTTGTACCGTGTCTTGTGTAGGGCTGCATTAATGTATGATAATTGCATTGTTTTTTGTTTTTTTGTTTTGGTTGATTTTTAACGTTGGCCTATTTTGATAATTGCATTGAGAAAGGACAAATAAGGACCTAACATAACCTTTCTAATACAGTGTTTTTCAATCACAGGTGTTTCAGTCATTTTCTTACATTTGTAGGACATCAAACGACGAATTACCAGAAGTATGGTCATTTTTCAAGATTAAGCTTATTGATAAATTTATCAGTTTAACGAAAATAGGAAATTTCAGAATCAACTGGTTCGTGTTTATTACGAATTTATTTTTTATTTTTTTTTATTTAAAACTTTATTTCTACCATGTTGGGGGAAAACGCCGCTAATTGATTCAGCAGAAGCTGTGTATATTTTTTTGATTGAATTTTGGAGTCACCCATATGCAGTATATCATGTAATTAGTAATTGCAGGCCCAAAGTCCATGAGCAACATATTATGTATATCCAACGGCGAACTGTATCTAAAAATATTGGTTGGCAATCCAGGATGCAAAAAAGCCCAACAACAAATACAACATAAGACTATCATTTAACTTTCAAAAAAATACATAAGTGGAAAAACGGTACAAATATATTTTCGAAATAAATGTATATTAAAAGACAGTATTAAACTATACCAAATGGTAATTAATATTTTTAACATATTGTCTCATGTTTAAGGGGACCCAGTTGCCATCGGGCAGGCTGAAAGTCACTGCATGTATCTAACTACCCAGATATAATGTAGATATTTTGTCTCATCATTATTTCTGGAAGCTATACATTATGCGAACCATTTCAGAGCGCATGCCAGTCAGGGCAAAGCGTTTAACATGCACGTTGTCCTTCTTTTTTAGCATGAATTGCGCTGCCTCCCATCCGATCTGCAAGGCCCCTTGATGATGTATTTTAGCCGCGCTGATGGAGTGTTGACGTTGCCGGAGGCAAGTGGGTGGTCGTCCCACTCGAGTAGCTGGGTCTGGGCCAACAGATGGCCCCAGGAAGAACAATGGTGGTTTGGACCAGCAGAGGAAAAGGCGAATCCGAGGTCCAAAAAATGGCAGCTAAGGGTGTATAGTGCCACCACACCGTAGGAAAAAAAGGGGGGAGAAATTGATGGTGGAGGGTGGCGAAGCATAGGCCATGACGCATTATGCAACCAGCCACAAAGTTTAATCAATATACACAATGGGATTGTGGTCGCACAATGCAATCTCCCCGTGGTTTCGGGGAACATCCCCGAACCCGAAGCGCGCAGGTTGTGAATGGGTGTTAGGTTACTTAAATGTGTGGGGTAATTACAGTGGCCGCGTTATGACGACAAGGGGCATTGTACGGCGGTTTCATGGTGTCACGCGCCCGCACAAACACACGCCTCGCTCTTCCCCCTTTGTGCACCGTGGATCCTTGGGTCCGAGCCCGTGGGCCCCCTGGGACAATGGGATCCCCCGCAAAACCCAGGCGCTCCTTCATTAATGCCCGTAAAGTGGGCTTTCTGCTAAACTCTACCTTCAAATTCACTTAATGATATTGGGTAATAGGCCAGAGTAATTGACTATGTGCGTCTATCGATCCACAATATGGAAATGCGAAGGCATTGTGCTCGGAATTTAGTCAGGACTCCGTGTCCTGACCCAAATTAATGAGGACACATGGAGCCGACCTCAACTCCCTGATTAGCAGGTTCCCAATCTCGGTCCCAACAGAGTTCAAAGCTTTAAGTTCGTTACGCGCCAACGGTGGGCCTAGGGGCGTCTACTCCGTATATTCATGAAAAGAGAAAATGGGCATACATTTTTTTTCCTGAATTAATTTCGTGCTTAAGGAAGGGTGTGGAAAATGCCCTATTTCCATATATTACAAATTTCATTGAAAGAAAAAATAAATTCAGAAAAGCTTTGCAAGTTTATTCCTTAAAACTATGGGGTCCCACAACACATAGAAATACATTTGTAAATGCGTACATTTCTAAAAATGCATTTCAAAATGTATTTCAAAACGCATTTTTAAATACATTTTTAGAAATGCATTTTTGATGTCTCAATCTATTATGTATTTTAAATACATTGCAAATGCACTGCAAATCATTGTAAATGCCTGTTCCATGTGGGGTCCTCAGGATGCCATTATACATATTTAATCCGCAAGTATTTTCGTAAAAATGGGTAATTGTTATGGTTATTATTATTTTAAATGTATTAAGTGACCGGTATTTTATAAACTATTGTTAGTTGTTACTCACATAAACAAATGTATACAGTTTGAATTTTTGATTATAATACTAGTTCATTCGCAGCCATGTTTCATGAACCAATCACCTAGTTCACCATATTGTATGTGAATGTTATCATATGTATTTGTTAAAGACCAAAAAAAAAAAAAAAAAAAAAAAAAAAAAAAAAGATAACCTAATAACTTTATCTCAATTCATTTTTAAAATATGAAAATGTACTTTAAAATGCCGGTAATTAACAATATTTAAATACGTGTAGCCTAAACTAAATAAAAAAGCTATGCCAGCGGAGCAATCATATTTCTTCCTTGGATTGAAATCGCAGTTTATATATACTGAAGAAAACATATTTACCTAAAAACAAATCATTCATGGACCATGTTTGCATATTGTATGCTCAACGGATCTCTGCCAATAATTCAAACGACATGCAGTTTCTGTTTCTTATTTCATTTGCATGTACAGTATATATGCATGCGACTGCGACATTAAGGTCAAAAACCTTATAAAAACATCATAAACTTTATTTCCACAATCATATTCGGAGAAATCCCTGGAAAGGATGACTACGTTTTCAACACGGTTTTCCATCACTGACCGCAATGATGTGATTGCCATCAACTTAAAGTCCTATACTGACCTCAAATTTATCAACATCGCATTTGGGATAAGCCCGAAATAAGTTACCATTAAACACGATATTTACAAAATTTACTGCAACATCTGCTGGAAACAAAGTACCTATAGGAAAATAAAATTCTTCATATATAGCATAACAGTGTTGTAATTTCTCAATATACTATCTCGATCATGTTATCAAGTCATTGTCATGCTGGACTATAGAGTTGGGATACAATATATGCATCACTCAATTCCACAACCAGAAACGTCGGCCATACAGAAATATCATCGCCATAGCCCATTCATCATTTCGTAAAAATCAGAAGGGTATAATCTAGCGCGCTTTGCATCAGATCTTAATCTTCGGCCATTTGAAAATTTGCATTACAGCACTGGTTCGCCTCCACACGTGCAAATGGAAAAGCTCGAACACGTGCACATATACATTCTTGCACTTTTACGTTGTAATCCTGGGGATGACCTCTTGGCTCTCCGTGGGCCCACCACCCACAGGTTAACAGATGGATTATTAAATCCATGCCGAACGAAACAATTGGAAGAGAAGCTGTGGGGTGCTAACACCAGGGTGACTATTCGTGTCACTGTCAAAAACAAAATGGCTTTGATTAATTAGTTTCTGATGCTGCCGCCTCACCGTCCACATGAAATTGCAGCTGAGTAATTTCCAAGTTCATGGCCGGAGTTGGAAACTGGTTCGCACGCGTTCCAAACAATTTTCGAGTTCATTATAGGTGCAGTTGTATTTCTTCAAATTGCATACTTTTGTCTATATATGTTACACAACATTTTATGAATAAATATCCTTTATTTTGCCTATACTAATTAAATGACAATGCAATCACAGTAAAACCTGTTTTAATCAGCCCCCTCTTAACCGGCCTCTAAACTTTTTTTTACGAAAGTCATCAAATGTAAATGTATATCAGTACATACAACAAAAATTGTATCCGAATGAATCAGATATACAAATTTTTTAAGTATAAAAATGTTTACACTATTCGAAAAAATAAGGTGATAATTAATCGTGGGTGACATTCTTGAAAATTTTAGAGATGAGCCTTGGAATCCTCGAAATACGCTTGAATTTTTCAAGAAAATTTACTGGACGCTCTAGCACAACAAAACTTGTATAGATACATTTCTGCAGTATTTAATCTTGACTTAAATCAAGTAGTTTATAAACTCCCGATTGACCGACTTTCTCCCTTTTCAAAAACCTCCAGACCCAGCAAGACAGATATTAGGGGTTCTAGTGTATACTATTGCTTAGAAATTATTTTAGTGTAACACCATGCTTAATTCATGTAATAATATTGTCCACCATTGCACCGGTATGTTTTGTACAAGTTCACGAGTCTGAAGTTGTTGCTTTTTTAAAAATAACATCTTGAATGTTAGCCATTTTCATTTTTTTAAATAAGTGGATAAAATTCTGAAATTATCGACGGACGTTTCCTTATTCGTGTGCAAGTATAGTAAAGCCGGGTCTCCACCAAGACGTACATGTACGTATATACACGTATTTACAAACATGCAAAAACGTTTGCCCTCCGGGTTTGTTTCAGCCGCCATTTTGTAAATATATGT
>JAQGBW010002659.1:0-18936 GCA_034698625.1 Julus scanicus
CAATAGAAAACCATAGAAAACAATTGAAACCAATAAAACCAATAGAAAACAACGTTCCAAATAACAATAGAAAACCACAGAAAACAATTGAAACCAATAAAATCAATCGAAACTTTCTATTGATACCAATAGAAAACAACGTTCCAAATAACAATAGACAACAATAGAAGTCTCTATTGTTTTTTTTTTCACCAGGGAAAGCTTGAGTTTCAGTTTTTTGAATGACCAATTGTGATATGGGCCTATAAGCCCTTGTGAATAGACTCGTAAAAACGCTCCCTTTTTGGTGAAATGTCAGGAATGCAACTGACGTCACAATGGTCCTTGACTTCCTTTTGAAGGAATGCAGATGCCCTAACAACAAATATCGAGTTGACAAAGGTGCCCCAACACACCTTTAGTTTCCTGAACATTTTACCCCATTTTGTCAAGTTGGCCTTGACAAAGGTGCCTCAAGACACTTTCGAGGACGTTCTTTTGGAATTTCCCCTTAAAAAGGTTTGTCATTACTAAAAATGAGCGGCAAAATGAAGATTGTTCTTTAGGGGCCATTCAAAAATTATGTCACACCTAGGGGTGGGGGTGGTTCGGTAATGTGACATCACACAATCAAAATTTATTTCAAACGGTAAAAAATATGCGGATAAATTTGTTTTTTAATTTTTTTTAACATTTGAAATTTTGAATAGCAGTCGGAAAAAAAGATTTGGGTCCTGTAGGGACTTTTAAACTTACTTCCCGATAAAATTATAAAAGAATATAAATTATTAAAAAAATAATTGGGGGAGGGAAGGGGGGGGGGAGAATAATCGACGGGTTTTGACATCATTTCCTGACTTTCCAGGATGTCCCTGATATATAATTTTATAAATTTTACTTTTTTCAATAGTTTTTCAACTGTTCCATTTCGTTCAAATTTGTTCCATTTTGTCCTAATTTTCCCCGTTTTGTTCTATTTTTTCCCATTTTGTTCTAATTTTTTCCATTTTGTTCCATTTTTTCCCCATTTTTTTCTATTTTTTCCATTTTGTTCAAATTTTGTTCTTTTTTCCATTTTGTTATATACCCTGATGGGGTGTAGTAAAATTTGTGACACAGGGGTGGTGTTTAAAAAGAGGCAAAAAAAAGTGTGACATAATTTATGGAACACCACTTGGGTAAATTTGTTAAAAATTCAAGTCAATGTTATTTGCGCAGTGGTAACAGTGCAAAGGTCATGCTCATTTGTGTTGGGCTGACACCTGGTGACCTAGGGTGCAAACTCCGAACCCCATATTTCATGGAATCTCGTTTCCTCAGACATTTAGCTCCGATTTGGGCAGTTAAACAGCGTGACCTCTTCAGTCTCGAGGGCCTCAACTTAAATGTTTGTCATTTGGCTTAGAAGCAATGGGATTAAGTTTTATGACCTAAGACTACAATGGGGCACTTTACTCGCGGATTTAGTGACCAATTATTCGCCCCATTCAGGACATCGCTTTACACGTGGACAGCTTTGGTAAGTCCCGATGAAAAGGGCACATTTTTGGAATACCAAACCACAGTTAGGACCCCATTTAGTGTGATTAGGTCACTTTGTATATTCATGATGACCTAACGAATCATGGTGGACTTGGTCATTTGATCCTAACATTCTTTCTTCAATTTTGAATTGATGCCCCATAATGTCAACTAGGGACAATCATTCCAGGATTGATTGGAATTCACTTGGTCACTCCTATGTCATCTAATATTCTTGATTAAAGCTGGTTACACACACTCAGTTTTAGTCTGATGTCCAACATCAAAACTAAGGCATGTCATTCCAGGATTGATAGGAATCGCTTGGTCACTCGAATAACATTCTTGATTAAAGCTGGTTACACACACTCAGTTTTAGACTGATGTCCAATATCAAAACTAGGGCTTGTCATTCCAGGATCGATTGATAGAAATTCGCTTGGTCACTCCAATATCATCTAATATTCTTGATTAAAGCTGCTCATACACGCTCAGATTTAGATTGATGCTAAATATCACAGCTAGGGCTTATCATTCGAGGATTGATAGGAAGAATTATCTTGGTCACTCCAATAAAGTCTAAAATTCTGCTGATGCCTTCATTATATTGTTCATACACGCTCAGTTTTAGAGTGATGCCAAATATCACAACTTGGGCTTATCATTCGAGGATTGATAGGAAGAATTATCTTGGTCACTCCAATGAAGTCTAATATTCTGCTGAATGCCTTTCTTATATTGCTAATACACGCTCAATTTTAGATTGATGCCTAATATGTCAACTAGGGCTTTCATTCCAGGAATGATAGGAATTAACTTGGTACTTCAATATTATTTAATATGGACTGGACTGGAATTCTGGGACATGACAAGCATGACATCTGTCTGTAGGCCTAAAATAGCTGGCATCAATCAAGAATTGATCGTGTATGAGCAGCAGTACCGGTGTTTTCTGAAACTACATGTTGAACTTTTCATCGACTTCAACCGCAAGATGAAGCCGCTTCAAGAGAGTCCACTCTTGAACTCAGAACTCTTGAAGAGCCCTTTGCCAGAGAGGTTAAGTAACGGATGACTTACCTGGACAGCGCTGTTCAAGAAGCAGTTGTTTTGTCCAGGACCATTTAGAAGTCCTTTAGTGTGGGTGATGGACACGTAGTCTTGGGGCGACACCATGTGCTGCCCCCCATCGGGGTGATAGGGCAACACGGGCGCCATTTTGGGCCCGTAGAAGGTGTAGGGGAGGAGGTCAGGGGCTCCTAGTTTGGTCACATGATGTTATCACACCTGAAAATGAAACAAGAAATAGGTGTTGATTATAAGTTGTAATAAATTGCGCAAAGGCGGTGAACCGGTTGATTCTGCGAATCTCGCTTCGGATCGGTGGCTGAATTAATAAGCTGATTTGTATTCCGATGACAATGTCTCTCCGGCAACATATTCTGACAGTTGTCGGGGGACAATTTGCTCCAGTTGTGACACTTGTAAAATCTTGATTTTATGCAAAGGCACGATGTTGTTTGTAATTTTATGACTGTGTTTATAGGCCTCTGAGCGCAAGTGCGAAATCTGGTTGCCTTGGCCTCGTTCGCAGACAGCGGTGACATTTTGAACACTCGCGGTGTTCTGCGGTTTACGAACACCTAGAGTCTGCTTCTTGAAACTGTGTTCACATTGGCCATACTTTCAAATATCTTAGCTTTTGCAGTCTGCGACAAACATCGCAACATGCGTAGCGGTTCTTAAGCCTTTACGTTTTATCTTATTCATAAACGACCTTCCAAAGCCACTGTCTAGTAATTCAAAACCGTTTGCGGTTGATTCCAATGAGGAGGTGGAAGAAGGCAGAGGCTTGTCACCTGTATTGAGGACCCTCTTCTCCTACTGACTTCCTGGTGCGATGAATGGCAGTTGCAGCTAAATAAGGGAAAAGGCCTAGTGGTGTTTCTCTCATAACCGGAATACTCGCCAGCCCGATAACTTTCTAGATGGTGTTCACAACTCGCTGTCGTCGATACTGTCAAGTATCTGGGGTTTATATTAACAAAAACCGCTCTCGGAACCATTATTTCACAAAAATTGTCGGTGAGGCAAACCAACTCCGTACATTCATTCAACGCGTATTTCGAGAATGTGCCGAAAATGTAGCGGACGCTGTCTTCGCAACTCCGGTTCGCCCTATGTTGGAATATTGCGCTCCTATTTGGAACCCTCGCAGGATGGTTCATAATCAGGATATTGAGATGATCTAGCGTAGGGCAGCCACATTTGTTACGTGAAGTTACCGACATTCCGCGAATGTGACAGAAATGCTCCACTCTCTAAATCGGGACACTGTGAGGTCCAAACGCGAAAAGTTATCTACGGGGTTATTCAAACGTTTTAATCTTTCTCGTAATTCACATTTATTAAAGCCTAAGGACCACTCTAGGAGTAGACAATCGCCCGAATCTTTGGAACGAGCACCGTGCCCCAAGACGATCGCTTACTATCGGTCCTCCTTTTCGCATGCAATTAGACGATGGAATAGCCTTCGTGGCGAAAAGTCAAGATTTAGTAAAAATTCAATCTAACAATGATGTCTAAGTCACTACTGACTTAGGGGAGCATTCTCCTGAAATTGGGAACGACCCCCTTACCATATGGCATTTATTTGCTGACTAGGGTACTGAGCTGAGTTGAAGAAATGGTGGAAGTAGAGCGAAATGTGTTGAGTTTACGAGCAAAGGTTGGTGGTGTAACCCCAGGGAGATTTCACATGTATTTCCTCGAAAACTTCCTTGAAGTTGCCATTTTAATACAACAGCATTGTTTAATTGAAAATTGGTAACTTTATCAAGTAATCCTACAAAGTCGTAAAATGAGGTCATTTCATCATATTAGCAGTTTACCTCGATTTGTCACCCACTTGATAAATTTCAAGTTCTTAACTTGTTCTTGGAACAGAAATTTGGAACATGTACAGTTTAAATTCATGATGCGTTTCCAATAAGTACTATACATACGAGGAAGCGGTCAAAAAGTCTTGCATATTCGTTTATTATTCGAAAAATAGGTGTCTTACAAAAAAAACTGAAATAGCCATTTTGAAGAGCAGGAAATTTTGGTTTAGGTCAATTCATGGCGCCACAATTGATGCGGAATTTCGAACAAACTATCAAAAACAAAATGGCGACTCACTCGAAAGATAATAAACTAATATGCGAGACTTTTTGACCGCCCCTCGTACATAAGTCATCTATTAATTTTCCATCAGGATTGCCATTTTGGTTTAGGTAACTTAATGGCGCCACAATTTATGCGGAATTTCGAACAAACTATCAAAAACAAAATGGCGACTCACTCGAAAGATAATAAACGAATGTGCGAGACTTTTTGACCGCCCCTCGTGCATAATTCATCCATTAATTTTTCATTAGGATTGCTAAATGTAGTCTGGGGCTTTAATATCCTATAAACTTAATATTAATGCCCTTTTTTTGTTATTAATATGAGATTGTGTCTTTCGTAGTTTTCTACTTTCGAGATTACTTCCGGCTTCTCCACAAATTGATTTCTTAAGAGTTTGATCACAAAATTCTTCGTGAATATAGCTCGTTTAACATATTTCTGTGAGTATTTTATTGATCTAGTTCCCAACAGAATGTTATTTAAGTTCAGAATTTGGCTAAAAATCAGAATCATTTAAGTGTCCCATTGTTTAAGTTTGCGCATTCAACTGTGAAATTTGTTTGTGGGAACACAAGTTTTCGCGTTTTCATACTAATTTACGAATGCGGAAGTTTTTGGGTGTTTTTTTGTGGTAAAAATTCTAAATAAACCGGAAACACTGACGCTGGGAAAGTTAAATTCGCATGAACTAACAGGACGCCATATTGGAATTCTTATTTTATAATTCCATTTTACACTGCATGTCCTCTCTTTTACACAATAGGTGGTTAATAAATACAGGTTAACCCTCTTTAAACTTGTTTTAAACATGTATACAACTAACACAATTTACTTGTAAGTGGCCCTAGGGGCCATTCAAAAATTATGTCACACCTATGGGGGTGGGTTGTTGTTTTTTTTTGTGACAATTGTGACCAAGGGATGGGGGTGTTTAAAAAGAGGCAAAAAAGTATGACATAATTTATGGATCACCCCCTAACAATTTTACCTCTGAGACCTCTAAGACATCTTTGAGGCCTGTATGAGACTATTGTGAGACCTCTTTGAGACATTTATGAGACATTTATGAGATCACCATGAGACCTTGAAGAGATCACTATGATACCTCTTTGAGGCCTGTATGAGACCACAATGAGACTTCTTTGAGGCCTGGTATGAGACTACTGTGAGACCTCTTTGAGACCACTATGATACCTTTATGAGATCACTATGATACCTCTTTGAGACCGCAATTAGACCTCTCTGAGGTCTGTATGAGACTACTGTGAGACCTCCTTGAGACCACTGTGAGACAATTTATGAGACTAATGTGAGATCTCTTTCAGACCACTATGATACATTTATGAGATCACTATGATACCTCTTTGAGGCCTGTATGAGACCACAATGAAACCTCGATGAGACCTCTTTGAGACCTCTCTGAGGCCTGTATGAGACTACTGTGAGACCTTTTTGAGATCACTATGATACCTCTTTGAGACCAAAATGAGACCTCTCTGAGGCCTGTATGAGACTACTGTGAGACCTCTTTGAAACCTTAATAAGACCACTATGAGACATTTATGAGATCACTATGAGACCACTATGAGACGTCTATAAGATCTATGGACATACTATACATGCTAGGATCAATGGTCATTTCAGTACAGTCCCACTAAGGGCCCATCTCTGATAAGTCTCATATATAATTTTTCCACCATGGAATATGACAGATATTGGCACATAAAGGACCTATAAACACCAAAAGCAAGAAACGACCAGATTTGTTTTTTAGCACTGGCCACATAAATTGCACGAGGGGGAATGTGAGCGAAGGGACCATTTGTCGAATGCCTGCCACCCTCGCTCGGCATACCCACTAAATCACAAGAGTTACGAGTCCGAATTCTGACTTCACCCACTTTTTAATGGCAACAAGAGTGTTTTTCCTTGTTTTGGGTTTTAGGGGTTATATTAGCACGTGGTCATATTTATTAATCCCTGCAACGGTCTTAAGTAAATATGTCTCGGGTCTGGGTTTCTCGTTTCTAAACCAAAGTCGTGCCCTTATGGCTTTTTGTGAGACCCACAACCGTGGTTTTTGAGGGTCGAAACCCCTCACGGGTCGAAGAGGTCAAAGCGCCATAATAGATTAAAACGGAGATGGGGCATAGCAGTGGTTCACATTGTACGCCCCCAACAACTGCAAAATTCCAACAAATTACTTAAGTTGGAATTTAAAGTCTGAAAGCCGCCATCTTGAATTTGGTTGATATATTATAAAATCATACTGAAAAGTATAAGCAACTCTGGTTTTCACATTTTGTTCTATTTTGTTTTTTAATTTTGTTCTAATTTTTTTTTACGTTTTGTTCTATTTTTTCCCATTTTGTTCTGTTTTTTTTTCCATTTTGTTCTATTTTGTTTTATTTTTTCCCTTTTTGTTCCTTTTTTGAGTTTTGTTCTATTTTTTCCATTTTGTTCTATTTTTTTTTTCATTTTTTTTCCATCTTGTTTTATTTTGCTTTTTCATTTTGTTCTATTTTTTTTCCCATTTTGTTCTATTTTTTCCCATTTTCTTCTATTTTTTCCCATTTTTTTCCATTTGCTTTTTCATTTTGTTTTAATTTTTTTTCCCATTTTGTTGCATTTCTTCCCATTTTCTTTTATTTTTTTCCATTTTGTTCTATTTTGTTTTTTTATTTTGTTTTATTTTTTTCCCTTTTGTTTTATTTTTTCCCTTTTTGTTTAATTTTTTCCCGTTTTGTTCTATTTTGAAATTCTATTTCATTGCATGCCTTGCAATTCTACTATTTAAAAATTTTGAATGTGTAATGGGACATGGTGGCCGCCATTTTGAAATCGATGCCTTAAGTTTGCAACTCTACCTTTGAATGGTTTCCCAAAACTGCCATTTGCCATCAGTTTTGTAATATGTAAGTGGTCACAGCTGGACAGTGTCAAAAAGCAGCCCCCATAAAAAGTGTAACATTTCATTGGTGAAATGCAGCTGACCAGTTGCTAGGTTTTTTTAAAAAAATGTACAGGAGGGATGACCAATATCCGTCATCGAGGTTGGGGTCCTAAATGCCCCACTTGTATCGAATATGTTCCTGGAATGCCATACAGTCATTTGTTATACCATACTCAAAGTATTCCAGTTGTCCAAGAATCAAGAGTTCTTGACACCTTCCACCTTTTTTAACACATTTTAAGCAACTCTGCCATTAATATGAACAATGTAATTACATCCCTGAAATCACTGATGACAGTCACTCTCACGCGTACGTTGACAATACAAATGTCACTGTTCAAGAAGTAGCGTTTCTGGTGCAATTAACTTCAGAGGCCTCACCAACAACTACTTGTTTCTTTTCTCAACCGTGGCGAATTTCCGTTGTTAAAATTGCTCACTGTTGCCAGTGTGCTCGAAAAGCAAATGGCGATACCACAGTTACGAGGTTTGTTCCATAAGTAAGTGTACTGATTTTTAATTCAACAGTGTACAAGACACGTGACATTACAACTTATCTCCTTCAGAGTACTACTATTGGGAAGCCGCAAACGGTGGTTCCACATGCCGCAGAAATACCGGAAGTCATTTTCTGTTAGCGTTTAGAACCTCGGTTATCACTTATTTGGATAAATTCAGTCCCCAGATGATTCTTTAACTTTATATTTCATCTTGGGGAAAGGGTATAAGTAGCAGGAGCTAGGTATGGGCTGCAAAGATGTTGCGGAAGTTTGCGGATGTATTCCTCGCCATAAACTCGCCAATTGAAAGCGCTGTGTGAGCGGGCGCGTAGTCGTGGTGCAGCACCCAATCATCTTCTTGGGCAAATCTTCTGCTAAAAATCTGTGAAAATTCCATTTTTATCCAAGCCCATTTGTTCCGCAATCATCCTGACACTCTATCGACAGTCTTTCGCACACTTCGCGCGACTTCCACATTTCGATCGCTTGTTGGCGATGGTGGCCTTCCGGAACGAGATTCGTCTTAAACACTAGATTTAGTCAACCACAAACGGTTTACTTAATGTTGACCTCATATACGCATGCTCGGTACAACGGTGAAAAATCTGCGTTCAATTAAGTTTAGCATGCAATTTGACGACAGGGCTCAGTCTCATGCATACCGTATTTTACGGACTACAAGACGCACTTTTTTCTGCAAAAAGTTGCCTCCAAAATTCAGGTGCGTCTTATACTACTTGTTTTTTTTTAAAGTATTTGCTTAAAAATTAAGGTGCGTCTTATAGTCCGTAAAAATCAGTAAGTAACAACTGTAGATTTCCACCCGTCATGCGCAGACTGTTTAAATCGCATTAAATTTGTTCAACCGGTGAAAACGTTCTATGCAAAATTATTCACATTATCAGTCAGGAACATGTGCATTTCCAAAAAAAAAGTTTTGTATTCCTTTACCCAGAATCCCATTAACGTCACTAGGCACATGTGCATTTCGAATATTCCCATTATCAGGTACAGGTGCATTTCGAAAAAATGACAGTGCTGTCGATCACGTCAACA
The DNA here is from genome assembly GCA_034698625.1 of Julus scanicus. Lineage (NCBI taxonomy): Eukaryota > Metazoa > Arthropoda > Diplopoda > Julida > Julidae > Julus > Julus scanicus. Next base: position 9,181 of record JAQGBW010002659.1, read on the forward strand.
GTGAGTTTTTTTGACTAAATCTCCTCTAGTTTCTCTATCCTCTTTGATATCTTCGTGCCACCTAAAAACTATATTTCTCGATAGAGCGGCATCTCCATAAACTTCGGTTAAACTTGCAAATGTCTCTGCGGCACATTTCTCGAGTTTCGCACAAAATTTGATCGCGTACCGTTGTTTCGCACCATCGCAAACATAACGAGATATGAAAACTTGACCGTACTCAGAAAACGGTACTCGACCGATGGAGTTGAAACAAGTATGGACACTTGGCCAAGATCTCGAACGACACGGCGATACGCACCAATAAGGTGTAGCGTTGCCTAGTCCCTCGTAGGCAAATCTTTTTTTATTGAACATTTATCTCCCAGTAGGGGAAAGCGCCGCTAAGCGATACAGCGATATGTACACTTACTTTTGGGACAGTCTCAGAACATAATGGACAGCTAGTTCTGGAGACTAGCATGGCCGGAGACAGTATTATTCTGCAGGGGTCTTCAGTGGCACGAGTCTGCAAGTCATTGCAAATCTTACTTCCATTGTACAGCATCAGGTTGCCTTTATCCTCCCACCAGGTGGGGTGAATTATTGCCCCCCTTTAATTAGGTAGGGTTGTTGGAAGAGTGCAACACCCAAATTTGACACCTAGGGTGTGTCCATGCAAACTGTGCTGCTGGAGTACCACGACTAATCCCTTCTTGGGCCACTGTTGATTCTTTCATTTCGCTCCTGACCACCAGCTATTTTATGGCGCTCCTGTCATCTTTTTCCAAGATTTATGGCTCATGCCCAATTGCTTCTAGTCTACAAAACTTGTTATTGTTTTTCAGAAATTGGGGTTGTAGGATTTATCTTTATGTAACCTTAGTAGAGGTGCATGAGGGGAAACTTAGGGTGGACATAAGTACAAGAAATTGGACATATATGACCCAGGGTTGGGCCAGTTAGTTGTACTCATGAACTGGAGGTACTGATTACGATTGCGGTGGAATCATACTCTATAGCATAACTAGAGTACATGTAATCAGTAGTCATATGAAATGAGGAATCAAACTTGGGCAAATATGTACTCGTGCAGAAGTACCGATTACGTGTACCTGTGGAATCGTACTCCATAGTACGAGTCGTATCGTAGCCGGACTCGGGTAATTCGTACTCATGGATACGAGTACTGATTACAAGATTGCTGAATGCGAAAGTATCATTACTTGTACTTCGAAGTATCTCTATTCGTACTTGGTACTCATAATTTCAAATTAAGCTAATATGCGAGGACATTCGTAACCGCCTGTCGCGAGTACATTTTTGTAATCCAGTGCATTGTACTCATACGTTTTAAGTATTACTTTTGTACATTTTGTATTCAAATTACTCTTTTACTCGTTACTCAAATTCATTTAATGTACTGAATTATTGCCCCACACTGATACGACCACTAGGCACTAGCTGGCTATTAATGCCCATCAGAGGGTGTTTCTTAACCGGAAGTTCTGGAATTTTGATTCATTCAAATTTTTTGTTTCAGCATTTTGTTCGAAAACCCCGTTGTGCCGATTTGTTGTTTGCAAAACGAAGACAAACTTCTTCAAAATCTGGTAAGACCAAGTTTTATATCTTATCTGTCAAAATAACCAGAAACAACATTCGGTCAACTTGTGCTTGACCAAATCTGGTTTGCAAATATGTAAGTCCACAGGTCGTTGTTTCTGCTTTTCAAACGTTTGTTTGCACTTAGTCAAGAAGATATATGTTTGTAAGAAACTGATAAGTTTTCATTCAAACTGCTTTTTTTATGTTTACCTGTTTACATAAATTAGATAAACCAGATTCGATCACAAAATAAAGAGTGCCATAATCACAAAACTCGGCCATTGTAGTAGAACAATGAAAAACTTATCTAATGTTTCTTTGGGTGAATGGCCTTAAATGTTAACACCAATGAATGTTTGTTTATGGAAGTTCTAGACGGGACAAGAATGTTTGTTGATGGAAGTTTTAGAAACGACAAGAATGTTTGTTGATGGAAGTTTTAGAAGGGACAAGAATGTTTGTTGATGGAAGTTTTAGAAGGAGCAATAATGTTTGTTGATAGAAGTTTTAGAAGGAGCAATAATGTTTGTTGATAGAAGTTTTAGAAGGAGCAATAATGTTTGTTGACGGAAGTTTTAGAAGGAACAAGAATGTTTGTTGATGGAAGTTTTAGAAGGGACAATAATGTTTGTTGAGAGAAGTTCTAGACGGAACAAGAATGTTTGTTGATGAATGTTCTAGAAGGAACACCAATGTTGATGTTAGTTCTATAAAGCACAAGAGTCCATGCAAAGAACTGGACACGCTTGTTTCAAGAACAATCTCAAGATACGGTTGTTCTAAACTTAGAATTGTAGAATGATGTGAATGGTCCATGATGAACCACACGGTCTACACCTGAAGTTGTTTCACAAAAGTATCATGAAGGTGCTATTAACTTCCAGATACGGTTCTTGACGTTCAGGGCCAATGTTCCGGAATGTCAAATTCTGTTGCACAAATGCAGTTTCCGGCGGATGTTCCGTTCGGCTCAATGTTTCGAAAGCTGCCGAGATGGGAGTTCAGGAAAACCCTGAGGCCTGAGGAGTTTGGCAGTCCAGGAATGTGAATTCCAGTTTTTTTCAAAACAAATTGAACCAGTTGATTTCCATACTCGGTCCTTTAGATGTTTCAGTTGTTTCCGAATACGTGCAACGCGCTTAATTGGTCCACTTTCCTCAACAACATATTCGAAGTTCTCTGAATATTGCGCAATATTTGGATGATGAGTCTCATCAGCATATCAAACTAGTATAAAGTTGATTAGAGAGATGAATCATGCTCAACAATCGAGGTCGATATATTGACATTATTAGTAAGGCTATTGACAGAGTGATGTCACCGTGTTACAATTGACATGTGGTCACAACAAGCAGCTCCAATTATCCATGGCATCATCATCATATTCCATATACTGTATATGTATGGGCACATAAGTCATTTTTTTACTATATTCAATATTGATGTACATTATGTTTGAAACAATCCATGGCCATTTACGAGACTTTGCAATTTTTAACTCATGCAAAAATGGAATTTTAAAGCGTGCCAAAAATGGAATTTCAAAGCGTGCCAAAAATGGAATTTCAAAGCGTGCCAAAATGGAATTTCAAAGCTTGCTAAAATGGAATTTCAAAGCGTGCAAAAATGGAATTTCAAAGCGTGCTAAAATGGAATTTCAAAGCGTGCAAAAATGGAATTTCAAAGCATGCCAAAAATGGAATTTCAAAGCGTGCAAAAATTGAATTTCAAAGCGTGCAAAAATGGAATTTCAAAGCTTGCTAAAATGGAATTTCAAAGCGTGCTAAAATGGAATTTCAAAGCGTGCTAAAATGGAATTTCAAAGCGTGCAAAAATGGAATTTCAAAGCATGCCAAAAATGGAAATTCAAAGCGTGCCAAAATGGAATTTCAAAGCATGCAAAAATGGAATTTCTAAGCATGCTAAAAATGGAATTTCAAAGCGTGCCAAAATGGAATTTCAAAGCATGCCAAAAATGGAAATTCAAAGCATGCAAAAATTGAATTTCAAAGCATGCCAAAATGGAATTTCAAAGCGTGCCAAAAATGGAATTTTCAAAGCGTGCAAAAAATGGAATTTTCAAAGCGTGCCAAAAATAATTTCAAAGTATGCAAAAAATGGAATTTCAAACTATGCAAAAAATGCAATTTCAAACTATGCAATTTCAAAGTATCCCAAAAATGGAATTTAAAAATGGAATGAAATGAAAAAAATGGAACAGAGATGAAAAAAGCATCGAAAAAACTTAACATTTAGCTGTCTCTTCTATGGTGAAAAACTAAAAAACAATTACAATTTTCTTCAGTTTGAGTTTAATAATTCATGAATTTTGGCCTTTGGAGCTATGATATTTCGATTTGGTGTTAAATTGAACTAAAATTACCATGGAATTCAGGATTGTTATTTGGAACAGGTTCAGGTAAGATGGAATTTTTCTTTATGTTATAGGTTAATTTCCAACTTTTTGGAAATTGTATTTTAATAAAGTAATGGGAGGTGTACATAACAGCCCCATGTGGGAATATTGCGCTCCTATTTGGAACCCAACAACAACAAATGAAACAAAATGGCCGTCGAGTTAAATTGTGTAGGATTAAACATGCCATGAACAAGATGGCGCTTCTATAGAAAATCTTAAGACGTCCAAGTTTTGATTTCTCCAATTAAAACTTCCCATGCTGTCATGGCTGTGCATCGAAGCGCAAAAACGTTCCAAAACGGAGTCAGAAGAAGAGCACTTCCGTTGCGTACTCCTGGGATTCTCCCACCAGAGGGAGGAATATAATTGGGCTTCGAGGCGATTGTTTTGGCGTCTCAGATAAAGATAATAAGCGTGTTCGTTAGCGAATGTTTGGATGATTTTTGACTTTTACTACTCGTACTCTCGACACTTCTTTTTGCTTGGGAAAGTTGGGGGCCAGATCCGGGCGAAATTCATGGGAAGTGGGATCTGGGTTTGACAACATTCACACAATACATGTTGCGAAACAACAACAACCTCATGAGATGTGGTTTAGAAAGTGGGTCTCATATAAAAAAAAATTAATAAAAAATGTGGGAATTGCCATCATTATAATCATTGTTGATATAATCGGATGGGGGTGTAATAACCCGGGTAAAATAATTAAGTATGGCCCATACTTGGGGTCCTCATATTTTCTTAGAATGAAATTCCCTGACTTTCCAGGTTTTTTCAGGACTTTTGAATTTTGTATTTTGAAATTTTCCATGACTATGAATAATTAACACTTCATACAGTAAAACCTGTCTAAATGCATATTACCTCTCTAAAAGCAGAAAATGTTCCAATCCCGACTTGGGACCCGTGTATATAAATGAACATGTCTAAATGCATCCTGTGCAAATGAACAACCTCTCTAAAAGGATAAATGCATCCTGTAAAAATACATAACCTCTCTAAAAGCATAAATGTATCCTGTGAAAAGGAATAACCTCTCTAAACGGATAAATGCATCTTGTGTAAATGAAGAACCTCTCTAAAAGCATAAATGCATCCTGTAAAAATGAATAACCTCTCTAAAAGCATAAATGCATCCTGTGTAAATGAGTAACCTCTACAAAAGCATAAAATGCATCCTGTGTAATATTCAAGGACCTCTACAAAAGCATAAAATGTTCCCTCTCGACTTGGTAACCGTGTATATAAACGAACCTTCTTAAATGCATAACCAGTCTAAAAGCATATTTTCACCAGTCCCAAGCGTATGCATTTAGACAGGTTCTACTCTAATTAAATATGGCCCATACTAGGTTCCCATATTTTTTTAGAATGAAATTCCCTAATATTCTAGGTTTTTTTAGGACTTTTGAAATTTCAATTTTGGATTTTTTGAAATTTTCCATGTCAGCATAGTTTTTGGTCAGAAATATTCAAGGACCAATTTGAAAAGCTCCCTGACTTTCCAAGTATCTTCCATGACTATCTAACTTCCCCGACATTCAAAGTTGTGGGAACTCCGCCATATATAAAATTCCATAATTTGAACATCAACTTTCATAGACATATACCGTTCTATATGGATAAAAATAGGAACTTCCGGTCCCGTGTGGAACACAAATATCAATAAATAGAATGTTCTGTCATACAGTACTTGAGGGTCCACAAATCAAAAAACATGTTTTCATACACATGTTTAGAACATGTATTGCCATATATACACGTGACATTCTAAATCATATTTGGCCCAATATGGTTCTATTCCAAAAACAAGATACGTTCCATAATTTCATTTGGAACGTTATTGGAATAAAGTTCTATTAAAATCCACGCACCGGAATTCTATAGAACATGTTAGAAGTATTTAGGTTCCATTCCCCGCAAACACGACGCGTTCCATAATTTTATTTGGAACGTTATTGGAATAAAGTTCTATTAAAAGTCGACGCACCGGAATTATTTAGAACATGTTAGAAGTATTTTGGTTCCATTTCCCAAACACGACGCGTTCCATAATTTCATTTGGAAAGTTATTGGGGAAAAAAGGCCTAAATTGATAAAGTTCTATTAAAGTCCACCAAATCGTATTTTTGACTGTCTAGGAATGTATAAAATAAGTCACGAAATTTCGAACGTTAGTAACGTGTACTTGAAAGTTGGGAAAAAGTACCCAAATGGACCTAAAAGTACCCAAAATGGCCTAAAAGTACCCAAAATGACCTAAAAGTACCTAAAAGTACCCAAAAGTGTCAAAAAGTATATATTCCAAATGGAGGGGAACTTACCGACTGACGTCACACTCGATTTCGAAGATGGCGCCAAGCGAACTTTTCCGTTCTAAAAAAGTTCCTCGAAGACTGGAGATCCGCACTTGAGATCCAATCGATTAATCCGATCAATTAATCCAAGAATAAAATCCGAGTCACTGTTTTCTGAGTACGAGTACGACGTATAAATCCAAGTTTGAGGACGCTGGTCAGAGCGTGTATTGATAACGAAGGTCTCAGGTTGAGTAAGGGGGATGAAGTGTACGACAAGTGGTTCCTCTCTCTCATTGGTCGACGTTTTTTCTCCCCCCCCTTAAGGAGTTTTGTGGGGTTGTAACGTGGCTCGAGGAGGAAATGACCCCACATCTACCTGACTCTAGCCTCGAACGACCACCAGGTGCGCGCTCTTACCTGAGAGAGGTTCAACCCTCATCGACCGGAGTCTCTCATTTTGAGTGGGGAGGGGGGAAACGTCTACTACTTGACCGCAGGGGGCGCTGCGTGCCAGGGGAAAATACAAATTGGACATTTCGATGTGCTGGAGCTGCGTGAGAAAAGGCACCGTAGAAAATCAAGATGAAAATATTCAACTGTATTAAATGGTTTTGAATAAGTTTAGTGCTTTTGTTTTGGGAAGTAATGAATGCTCTATGCTGCAGACAATTTTCACTTTCATGGCAGAAATACTATTATTGCAGAATGCAAAAAAATTCGTCTATGAACGAAATTACGGTTTCGCTGCAGAAAAAATACACTTTTATTGTATCAAATTTTCACTTGTTTTGCATCAAATTTCGTTGTTTTTTTCCTGCATCAAATTCGCACTTTTTCTGCATTCAATTTGCACTTTTATTGCCAAAAGTTTGCTCTTTTTCTGCATCAAATTTTCCCTTTTTCTGCACCAAATTCAAACTTAAATTTGCCTCAAATTCCAACTTTTTCTGCGCCAAATTCAAACTTAAATCTGCATCAAATTCCAACTTTTTCTGCACCAAATTTTCCCTTTTTCTGCACCAAATTTTCCCTTTTTCTGCACCAAATTCCAACTTAAATCTGCATCAAATTCCAACGTTTTCTGCACCAAATTTTCCCTTTTTCTGCACCAAATTCGAACTTAAATTTGCATCTAATTCCAACTTTTTCTGCACCAAATTTTTCCTTTTTCTGCATCAAATTCCAACTTTTTCTGCACCAAATTTTCCCTTTTTCTGCACCAATTTTTTTCTTTTTTCTGCACCAAATTCAAACTTAAATTTGCCTCAAATTCCAGCTTTTTCTGCACCAAATTTTCCCTTTTTCTGCACCAATTTTTTTCTTTTTTCTGCACCAAATTCAAACTTAAATTTGCCTCAAATTCCAACTTTTTCTGCACCAAATTTTCCCTTTCTCTGTATCAAATTTACACTTTTTCTACAGATAACATACTTTTTTCTGCACGGAAACCCGCTACGAGCAAGCCACAAGTATGTAGTATGTCAAATCTCCACCGCGTTTAAAAGGCGAGCACACGAGCGCCACCTGTTGAGACGCCATGCGCCCGAGGGCATATGGCGCACTTGCCACGTGACCGGGGTTGCGCGTGCGTTCGGCAACCATCTGTCGTTCCGATTGGCTGTTAGCAGCCGATTTACAGGTCACTGGGGGAGTCAAAAGAAAAAGCTGCCCTCGATATCAGGAGCCACGAGCCTCAGTCTCAACCCCTCCTTTTCTTCCCCTCACTTAGGAGGGGGTTTTGGGGGGAGGGGGGACACGTTCCAAACTTCCATTGTTCGAATGTGGGGTTTCGAACACCTAGTTTAGGATACATATGTGGAACAAGTGCCCCTACCTGTCACGCACGCAGTTGAATTAAGATTACGATTGCCTTAAGGGTGGAAAAACAAAATGGCGGCCACCACACACACAAAAAAAAGAACTATTTTTGACCGGTTTTAAAAGGTTTTCGAGGTGCCCTTTAATTGTTTCGAGGGGCTTTTGTTTAAATATTGTGGAATTGGATGATATTCGAATGTTTACGTGCCGCTAAGATGTTGTGGAACTTAAGGGACCGGAAACTTCCACTAACTGTTCGATTTTTGTTCGGGCCAAGTGAAATCACAACTTATATGCAGAAAATGGAACAAATGCGTTTATGAAATAGAACAAATGCAATTCTAAAATAGAGCAAATGCATTTATGAAATGGAAAAAATCGCACTTTTAATGCAGAAAAATGCACTTCTAAAATAGAACAAATGCATTTAGGAAATGGAAAAATCGCACTGTTAATGCAGAAAAATGCACTTCTAAAATAGAACAAAAGGCGTTTCTAAATTAGAAGAAATGCATTTCTAGAATACAAAGAACAAATGCGTTTCTAAAATAGAACAAATGCATTTAGGAAATGGAAAAATCGCACTGTTAATGCAGAAAAATGCACTTCTAAAATAGAACAAAAGGCGTTTCTAAATTAGAAGAAATGCATTTCTAAAATACAAAGAACAAATGCGTTTCTAAAATAGAACAAAATGCATTTCTAAGAATGGGTCTTTGGATGTTCTAAAAAAATTTTTGGATACCCAATTTTTAAAAATATTAAAGACATCCATGAGGAGGAGGAAGGGGGGTTCCGAATGGTCCCTTACTGTATATAATGCTTATAATCAAAATCTGGGAAATGGACTTTTCCACCAGGATATCAAAAAGTAGGGGATGAATGTTCTTGGATGGCGGTGGTTTGATTTCTACCCCTCTTTTTTTCGAAACCATCAGAAGCTGGTGGAACTCTAAAAGTTCACCCCCTCCCCCCATTACCTGTTTCCCCTCCACCTTGCATCTGCGATACCTGACAAAGAGTCAATTCATTTGAATTGGAGGGAATGATTTCGAACATGGCTTGATGACGACCGGAACCCCTCGCTGGCCTTACCTTTATCCCCCTCCATCCCCTCCTTTCCCCTCGCCAACGATAAATATCCAACAAAGTTCAACCCCTCTGTTTTTTTCACGTCTGCAAATCACAGTTCCACGAAACACCTCGCTTCACCCAGTGTTGCACCTGGATTAGAACAACCTAGACTCGAGACCTTACTTAAGCATGCACTTGCACCTTGCCATATACAGTAGAACCTGTCTAAATGCATCCTGTGTACACGAATAAACCTCTCTAAACGCATAAAACGTGCTGGTCCTAACTTGGAACCCGTGTATATGAATTAACCTCTCTAAACGCATAAAATCTGCCTGTCCTAACTTGGTACCCGTGTATATGAATAAACCTCTCTAAACGCATAAAACGTGCCGGTCCTAACTTGGTACCCGTGTACACGAAAAACCTCTCTAAACGCATAAAACGTGCCAGTTTCAACTTGGGACCCGTGTACATGAATAAACCTCTCTAAACGCATAAAACGTGCCAGTTTCAACTTGGGACCCGTGTACATGAATAAACCTCTCTAAACGCATA
>JAQGBW010002660.1:0-18936 GCA_034698625.1 Julus scanicus
GCCGTATAACAAAACATTGTGGGCCGTATATCGAAAATGTGCCATAATTAAAAAAGGCCGTTATAGCGAAAGGCCGTTATAGCGAAAGGCCGTATAAAGAGCCGTATATCGAGGTATGGGTGTATAGAATTATTTAAAAATAACTGGAGAAGGGGGGGAGAGATAATCGACGGGTTGTGACATCATTATGGATTGGGTGTAGTAAAATTTGTGACAATTGTGACAAAGGGGTGGGGGGTGTTTAAAAAGAGGCAAAAAAGTGTGATATAATTTATGGATCACCCCTAAGCTTGTTCGACGGCGAGTCGGCTCCCTTTAACATTACATAATATTTGTACTAAGTATTTATTTATTATCCTTTATTTCATTTGTTTTGATATTACTTATTAAAGCTTGTGCCTTTTACATGAGTGTTATTGGATGGTATCTCGAGATATATTCTTGAACTATATTTGCCAGTGCAGTATGTACTACATCATATTCGCGAGCATACTTATTTATTTGACATTTCGTTTGGGGGATTTGCTATATGTTGCTCTTCTCTCCTCGGCTATTTTGATAGTTTGTGTTTCTTAAGTTGCCTAAATAACCTGAGGTTGTTTAAGCACTTTTATAAACACTTGTATCCGCATTTCAAAAACATCGAAAAGACCTTCATGCAGAGTGTTGATGGATTGAGATGAAGATTATAATATTGTACATGTGGATGTACTTTCCAAATTCGCATATTTGTTTACATATACGTATGTTTTCCATGCTGTTTCTGGAAACTATTCTTATTATGCACTGGACTATGTGGCTAGAAAAAGTGATTGCAAAAAATTGTGGTGGTCAAGCCGCCTATGTTGAACTATGGAACTAAAGGGTGGGCACAGTGTGGAAGAGTCCCTGCCCTCATCAGATAGTGATGAAAAGGATTTCGGGACAGGAGAGGACATCAGCTCTTGTAGTAGTACAGTCATTTTCTTCTTCATAAACACATTGGGAATAAGGTTACAATATTCCCCTTCTTTCATTCTGCCGTCTATATACTACTCTGAAAGGGACTAGTTCCTAATGGGCATGTTTGTTGCTGAAGAAGAAGGACCGTGACAAATGGTGCCTGGATATTTACACTGTATCTCACCTGTTTCATCTTCACAAGGACCCGTCTCTGATACAATGACCACAGTAGGATTTAGTGGGGAGAATGTGCGGGTTCAGGGGACTCTTGAAACGTCTTGCTGTGAAGTATTGGTAAAGCGAAAAACTTTGTACATACTGCACATTTTCAAAATATAATTTTATAAATATATATATTATAAAATATACACTTGAGTGCGAAAAAATCGACTCACCTGCATGAATCAAGTAAAAGTATGTTTTTCTCAGCCACCATGCAAATGTCCGATTTAAAATTGGAAAAATGTGTTTTGTAGAAAATTTATTCCTGTTTATAATTCGCCTAATTTGCATAAAATTCCTGATGCATCATTGTGGTGAAAAATGTTGAACTTAAAGCAACCCAAATTTTCATTATTTATGCCATATGCATCGTTGTACCCCTGTGACTACAAGTGTTTCTGATTATCAGAGCTTAATGAACACATATCCAGACATTTTGTTAATTAATGGTTTCCCGATAAAATGACCAATCCACCAAAAGTAACCACACGAGTTGTGGGCTATTCTCCACAGAAATTCGCCAGAAATCCCTTTCACAGTAGGCGAAACACATTTTTAAGATTTTAACTCGGACATTTGGTTACTGAGAAAAACACAGTTTTACTTGATTAAATTCATGTATAGGTGAGTCGATTTTTTTGCACTCAATTGTTATATGAGTTCAATTTTCAACACTATGCCTAAATGCTTGTTTGATGTACAGGTGGAAGCATGTTAACTTAGTGGTCACAGATATGCAATGTAGGTGGCGCTATTAATGTGCAGAACATGATATATTATCTAACGCATGTAGACATCACCTGAATGCTAATCTTGGAAACTGTCCAATCATAGCTTCGAGTTTTTTTACAGTGATGTGGGCAGTTTGGTTAGATAGCGCCATCTTTTGACACAATTTGCAGTTATTTGACTAATTGCACGTTTTCCTATGGCGGAGAATTTCAAAATGAAAATTACCAAAAATATCGATGACGTTGTCCAGTTTATACTTACCTATTTCAAGTGATAGCTCATTTTTTCCTTCTCAGAATGGATTTGAAATTGATTTAGCCTTAAATACGCCTACGACACACAGGTGCGCGTTATCAGTTTGCCCATAAGAGACAACTATAAATGAGGACAGAGGTGGACAAAAAAAAAACTTGTTGTCACGCGGATTCGTGTTGACCAGAGCTCAAAATACTTGAAAGGTGTGAAACTGGACAAAAGAATTCGGGTCCATCAAAAAGATGCTTAGATAGACTTCCGAGAGAGCGGCTGGCTGGCTTTTCCTAAATGCTAATAAATAGAAGTTAAAAAATGTGTTGCCCTTGTGTTCAATTTTAGATTAAATTATTGATATGCCACTCACTCGTGTTTTATAATGCCTAGTACGCATAATCAGAATGTAATTTTCTATATTGGGCGTGTACCTGCACCTCTGTAAATTGCAGAGTCATTTTTCACGCTTCATTAATAACTTAAGGGCATTTTAGTAAATAGGTGCCGTCATGGCTCTCTGGTAATGGGATTAAAAGTGTTCCTCTACTCTTTAATTATCGTTTGTGTAAATAGTTTTAGGCTTTAGTACCTCGGTCTTAGCTGGAAAAAATGCAAGGAAAAAAAAACCATCTTGCATTCCTAAAGTCAGTTGCATCAAGCTCCGATTAATCTAATCGAATGTTTTAAAATGATTTGTTCCATCGGTTTCAGGATGTCATACAGATTTGCTGGAAATTGTATGATGCTCCATGCCAGAATATTATTATTATTATCTTTATTTCACACTCTCATTGAGTACAACTGACAAAAGGTCAATAAAACATGCATAAATAAATAAATAATCAAGTAAAACCTATGCACTTCAAAAGCTCAAAAAATATGTGTATGAATATCCATCATTTCCAATTAACGAATGTGGATCAGTTGTGAATTCGATTTAATTTTGTTAAGCCGGGTCTCCACCAAGACGTACATGTACTCATATGCAAAAACGTTTGCCCTCCGGGTTTGTTTCAGCCGCCATTTTTAAAATATATGTAAGTATCAAAATTTTGCACCTATTAATTGTCTTTAATTACTGTACAATTTTGATGTTTACATGATATTTAAAAAATGGCGGCTGAACTTTTTTGCATATGTTTGTAAAAAAACGTGTATATACGTACATGTACACCTTGGTGGAGACCCGGTTTTAGTAAATCAAACATTTTTCTAAAAATCAAGGCAATATTTAACTGTCGATGTTGGCTGATATTGATTAGTCTTGAATTCGATCTGCTTGAATTTTCCGACGATCAAATTGTACGGTTTAAGGTCATTCGTAGACCAAAAGTTCACGACGTAGCCCTGAGGCATTTCAATTGAGGGGGCCGGCCGGGTGTCACATGCCCGAGGGCAAGATGGTAGTCCGATGACCACTACTTTGAAATGGCGGCGCCTAGGCACAAAAGAAGCGCCGGGGTTTAAACTAGGGTTAATAGAGGGTTTGCTTTTAAACCGGGAATGCGTATAAGCCAGGGCATGCACCGGATTCGCATTGACCGTTTGAGGGCATTCTAACGTACCTGTAGCAATGACCCCACGATGACCCTCGAACGTGTTTATTTCTTCCTGAATTTCAATTCAGATTCACACAATGCGTTATACACAAATGGCGGTATATTGGACAACGTATGCAAAATCTTTTTATCTGAATAAGGAATTGGGTTTGAGTCGATATCCAGGCGGATATAGGGTCTCGCCTGTTTGGAGCCTTTGAGGCACATACTCAAAAAATGCAAGAAAAGTTTAGTTTTTAAACAAGTGCAGCTGCTTTTATGTAATATTTACCATTGTTTGCCATTATTTGAAATATTTACCAGTTGTGTGTCATTGCAAAGGTCTGTCTATGCGGAAAATACAGTGGAACCTCGATTTACGAACTTAATCCGTTCTCTGACCCTGTTCGTATATGGAAAAGTTTTTAATTCGAATCAATTTTTCCCATTGCAATCAATGTAAATCCAAATAATGCGGGGTTTTTTTAATTTATTTTTTTAAACATGGTATGGTATCATAATGTAGAAGTAATACAGTATTATGTGTGGAATTAAATTTATTGGCAGTTGGATGACAAAATGCACAAGAATCAGTGCCGGATTCTGACCTGGAAACGAAGGGCTTGTGTACTAAGGAGGTCCAAAAAATGTCCTCGTTTGCTCAACACCGCCATTTCCTCTTTAATTCCCCCATATCAACGACTCTGTCCGATATTTCACATACATTTTAATCAATTTTGTGTTGTCTATAGGTGCTTTTTGGGGCTCTGCACAACACCAATCTGATCAAATTTTTACAAGGTTCTATAGTGTTATACGTTACAAATGCATGGAAGGTTCATATATATCAGTAATATTAGAAGAAAGCAGTTCAATTAACAAAAAAGAAACCGCATCTTTATTATTTAGAATAGTGCAGATCGTCGATTTCGCCATGTTGTACTCCTTGGTAAGATCCAAAACGCGATCACAACTTTCATGTTTAGCTATAATTTCCATTTTTTAAATCAATATTAATACGTTTGTGACTATTCTTAACGCCATATTCACTAAATCGTTGCACTTTTGGTAGTGCGCAGGGTTTTGTCCTGTTTGTAAATTGGATTAACGTTCGTAAATCGAAACAACATGTGGTGTTCGTAAAAAGAGGCGTTCGTAAATCGAGGTTCCACTGTATACAGACTCGTTCTTTTTTATGCATGGAAGATCGATGAAAAAACCTATGCCATGGCATCAAATGCAACGCTCTAATAACGATCTAATAAAAAAAACATCATTAAAAAACGATGAAAAAAAACACAACCCCCAAAACGCCTTTCCTGACAAACGCGTATGCCCTAAGATGCAGACGTGTGTCTAATCGACGTTTTTGACACCAAAACTAAACACGAAACCAAGATGAAAACGATATCATATTTTACACCTGCCACGACATGGAATGCTTCAGAGAACACTAATAAAAATGGACAAAGTATAAATGCCTATGAGATATCATTTTCGAGATTTGCATGCATGGACGACGGTGGGACACCGAGCGGAAAATGCATGGCCTTCTCACAAAGCTTGACTTGGAAGCCTCGGAGGAGGCAGACTCTTACAATTTTCCACACGCTTGACTTAAATTATTGGAAGGGACAAACGCTAATAGGGCCCTATTAGCCAGAGGTCCAACTTTGGATGAGGACAGCAAAGGGGGAAGGCTGTATTGTATAAGTGGAATTTTATTAGCGTTAAAAAGGTGCGGGGAGAAAGAAGGTTTAAGAGAAAGAGAGAGTTTGGAGGTGTGCCCTTTGACCCTTTTCATTTCCCCTCTTCATTTCGTTTGGGGCTTTTAGAAGCAGTTTAGCAGGCAGTTCAATGGCAGGCAGGCAGCATCTCTTTAAGGCGAGACCCCTAAAGAGCATCACTGGATCGTGACGGTTTTGTTTTTCTAGCAACAGCGAGGCCTTCCGATGCCCCCGTGCTTTTCAAAAGGTGTTTCAGAGTCATTCCAACGCCATTCCACCCAAACCAATTGAAATGAAATTTTCTGCTCTGTGAAGAGACCTCTGGGATAGCGTTACACGTTCAATATGGCCGCCGTTCCAGTTCTCCGCACATGGTTGAACACCTTGGGCTCCCTGCGTGCCCTTTCTGCGCTTTTGTGAGCTTTTTGCATTGGGCAGACGTGCCACTGCAACATCGGGCTACCTGAAAAAAAGAACGTACGAAAGTCCAACTTCTTTGAACATTTCGCAAATACATCACTGCCTGCCTACATAAGAAATCAATCTTAAATCCGTGAGACATCTATAGCCTTTTATTATGGATTTTCAGCACATGTGCATGTCTTCGGCTCTTTCTGCACTTGGGGTACAATGGTTTAACTTCTCATTGGCCAGTGCTACCATATTTGGCAATTTCTTCAGGCATAATTGTAAAGTTGAGCAAAATCCTGGAACCTGAAAAAGTATTATGCTTCAAACATATTTTATGCTCGGATAATTGTAAATCATTGGTGAATTCGTGGACACATTGGCATTTCACACGTTTAAGGAGTCATGAAATTTATATATTTTTCACGTTTTTAAAAAAAAATTAATTATTTTCTACAATTTGTCTCATTTGGTTGGCATTTGTATTTATTTCACATTAAAAGTAGTTGTAGTATTATATTTTAGATATTTTGGAGGGCTAAAGGTCACCCAATACGACAATTATTTTAAAATGGATGAAAATGTAGCACTATTAAGTGATTGGACCCATGGTGACACCCAGCAAAAATCGCATCTCGGTATGAGTGCATAATGGAAGCCCAAAGGTATACCTTGTGACTGTTCAGTACAGATTTTCAATTTCGTTTTATTCAATTTTCGTTTAAGAATTTCTCAAGTAAGCATGTTTAAAATATAGTTTCCATAGGGGTTAAAAGTTTGAAAACCGCTGTTTCAGACGAATGATCCCATATTTGGTAAATTAAATTTACCTGTAACACACCCAAAGAAAGAAAATTTCGATGCATGCCTAAAAATATTGTTAGAGGACGCCATTAAGTATATTGGCTTCATAAATCTCCCGAAAATGCAGGAACGTCATGAAATTGAACAGCAGAAAAGTGGCTTAATTTTTCAGCTCGTTATGAAATTTTTATATAATTGCGAGGCCATGACCTGGTGGTTAGACAGACAGGAAGCAGTCCAGCAGAGGGTATTTCCGCCTAGGATTTTTCGTTGGTAGTCCGTTTACCGGATGATGAGGGTTTATTCGAATCGCGTGTGTGGCAGTTAAGGTTTCAACCGTTTGACACCAAAGTTGATGACGACTAGATTATCATTTCCGAGAGGAAGGGACAACGAGATCCCCCTCTGCATATGAAAACATCGTCTACCGGTTCATAATGATTATTATTGTTATTAACGTCGCGCAATGCACGTGCGATAATGGCCGCCATGATTGTTGCCACGCGTCCAAGCTTAACCGGGCGTTAACGTTGGACGTCAGGGAGTATCCGGCCAGAGCAACAACAACAACAAAAAATAACAACCATCGGACTAATTAGAAGCAGATCTGCGATTTTTCACTCGCCGAGGACGTGAAATAATGACAATGGAGAAGATTCCCAAACGATGATGGATCGCAGAACTGGTTGAATGACGTTGTGAGATTTAACCTCCTGACCCCTCCACAATGTGTTTGCCAACGAGAGTTCCGTTCGTATAGAGGAAGGTTATTAGTTTCAAAATTAGTGTTCTTCTCAACTTTATGCCAGTGGCTACCCATTCTAATCAAATTTTGAAAAGATAACGTACGACATCAATATATTGTTTATAGGTGGTGCACCCTTTAAAGAATAAACTTTAAGATATTGATCAGTGTTTTTCAACCGTTGTGCCGCCAGGGCTCTCCAATTAAGTGTGCCGCAGAACTTTGGTGGAAGGCTTAATTTAAAATTTAAATAATGTTTTTATGAAAAAAAAAAAAAAAAACTACTGAAAAATACCATTGTAGTAAAACAGGTGCTACTAGTGATTCGGTAATTTAGTATCAGACTTTCTGATGTATACTTCACAGATTTCGGATTTGGTTATATATATGCTACAGTCAATGTGTCAACTAGTCATTTTACAAAATGATATATATGTATATTAAACCATAGGATAATTTCCTACATTTTAGGAAATAAAGTCATAAACATATACGTGGTGCCATCGTGCTGACGTTGCCGTGAATCAAGTTCATTTGCAGATTTTGTTTAATAAATTTACTTTAACAATCATTGTTTCCATTAGGAACATTTTGACTAATATACTCTATTCTGAGACGAACTTTTGCTATATTTGCAATGTAGGCTATCCTTAAAACCAATATCGATTTTAATTTTTAATCCTTGGAAATTCTAACACATTTTTGATGTTTCTTGTATTTATTAAAACTTATCCGTATAACAAAGATGTTCTGCTGGAACTAGTAAAAAACAATTGTAGAAACTTGAACCTTTGATTGATGTTTCAGAGAAATGTGTTCGTGAACTGAAGCAACGTTCGTGAATCGAATCAACATGTGGTGTTCGTAAACCGATTTGTACGTAAACTGAGACGTTCGTAAGCCGAGGCTCTGCTGTATAGTGTTTTCGTTGGCGGAAATGCTTGACTCTATCGCACGCACGCTTATACGATATTGGTAACGATGCCGACATTCAGCCGCATGTAAATATATAAATGCCTCATTAGGAATTAGCCGTTTACATATATATGTATCCACCCCCGCCCTCGTATAGCCCTAACATCCCTTGGCGTTAATTTGATAAACTCGTCATGCAGAGATATTAGCCGAAGCGTGATAAGTGTGCGTTGTGCTCTATTCTTCGGAGCGGACAGCTTAATTGCTCCATTTTATTGCTTTAACAAAGTGTGAAGAATATATTCCTATGCATTTCCAGGATAACAATCCATACAGTTCATGCGTGCATATGACTAATGGCTGCTTCACGTCACTATGTAGAACGAACGGAAAAGAAAGCGAGGAAAATGTTTATTATATACACGATAACGAACAAACAATGCTTTGGAAGTCTAGCTCACTTTTGGCTCGTGATGATAACACGGTGGATAATTGGCTGACTATACCAGACAAAAAAAAAGTGTTTACCTATTTTTGTTATTAATTTGTGTTGATCATTTCTGATATTTACACAGGATAAAATGTTACCTTTGACACACTTTGTATGAAATGCTGCGCTTAAATTGAATCTGTGATTTCTTTCCAAATCTTTCCTAATGTTACCTTTGACACACTTGTGCTTGTATTGAATCTGAGATTTTGTTTTCCAAGCTTTTTAGGCCACAACAGACGTATTGTGTAAAATCACTTCGTATAGTGAATTACGCAGAATGCACTATAGGTGGCGCTGCTTTGTTATAGCGCCGTTGGTAAAAATTTAAAAAGTGCGGAATTTTTATTTTGAAAATGAGCAGGTTTGGAGAATCTGTTGCGCCTAAAAAATGGTTGCGTTAATACATATCAGTGTGCCGGTGGCCGTGTTATACAGGTGCCGCACTGACCATACTTTCAATATCATTAAGTATGGGTTGTTCACATTTCAGTAATATATATACTCAGTGCGACAAAATTTAGATTCCATAAGAATTATAAATAATATATTTACCCAGATTTTTAAGCAAGATTTTAAGCAAGCCGTTTTAAGCAAGATTTTTATACAGTATTTCAAATATTCTTCATTTATCATGTCGCATAAATGAATGGAAGTTGACCATCTGATTTTAAGCTTTATATATCAGTGAATATTCCATATCCCCTCCTTCTCCCTCCCAAACTACCTTTTATGCATTTGTTCCGAATCACTCGAGCAAACTGAATATATTTTTCTTCTGGGTAAGTGTTTCGATCTGTTTCTATCTAAAAATCTGGAGAAAAAAGAAACTCTCGGAAAAACAAACTCGATATATATTCCCGTATTTCAGATTCAGACTATTAAACACGAGATGGATTTCCTTTCATAAATCAAGTAAATTGAGCGAAAACTTGTATTATATTCTCAATAAGGTCAGTGTCAACGCCAGTTGAAAAGATGACCATGCAGACTGGCCGAGGTTTACGTAAATGGTCATCCTATATATGGAGCATTCGAAAAGTATTCTTTATAGCAGGCTGCAAGAGGCTTCATCCATGGGCCGGTTGGACTTTTCGGACGTTCCTCAAGGGTTACGCAACAAAACAATGCCGAGGACATTCCTCATGGAGTGGCGGTCAGTCAGCGTATTTACATTTGAAGAAAAACGGGAAATGTTTGGTATTGGGGTATCTTCTTTCACGGGGATCTTTTTGTACACTGTAATGTCCCGGGGTGAACAAATTCATCATTTTTGCAACTCGTGATGCATTGATTGAGGCTATGGGGGGGTCGAAAGAATAAAGCTTCAAAATGGCTCACAATGGGCGAGAGAAAAATAAATAGCCACCTGTTATATAACGATGAGGTAAAGATCTATTTATCAACGGGGTTTTACGCAGGAATAAAAGAGAATTTAATACAAATGCCAAAAGAAATCATCACTCTCTGCAATGGTTGGCGATTGAAAAGAAAAATGGATACGAATGCATGTCCGTGTGGATTTGCAATCTCCATTTTCTCTCTTTCTTCATGTTTGTTCAATTCTTTTCATTCCACATAAGTATTGTCCAGTTCTCCACAGATGCCGCTGATTGGCTAGGGGTTATCATCTTGGACAATATAGAAATTCAAATCGCTTAAAGGGGGTGCTGTTTGCACACTCCATGGTATAAGGGACAGCAAGCACCGTAATAATGACCTGTAAGAGGCAAAAATATTGTTATCACACATCTCTGGAAGAAATACATATCGGAAAATATATGGTTACTTAAATTGCCTTTGTTTTCGATGCGTTACATTTTCCAGGTAATCGTCATTGCGACGTACAGTGGAACCTCGGTTTACGAACTTAATCCGTTCCTCGATCCTGTTCGTGAACCGAAAAGTTTGCTAACCGAATCAATTTTACCCATTGAAATTAATGTAAATCCAAATAATGCGTTCTTTAATTGTCCTAAAAAAATTGTTATAGCATGTTGTGGCTTATGTGTGGAAATAATACAGAAAGGAAATAAATATAACAGTAATAGTAGAAGAACGCAGTTTAATGTAAGTATACATCCATGATTTCCAACATTATAGGAAATAAAGACACTCACGTGGTGTCGTCATGCTGACGTTGCTGTGAACCAAGTTCATTTGCAGATTCTGTTTAAGAAATTTACTTTATCAAACATTGTGTCCATTAGGAAAATTTGTATTATTCTACTCTATTCTGTTGTTAATTATATATGATTTAAGTCTCAAATGGACGTCATAAATGGATTGTCATCCAGTGCATCTGCAGTTAGCGTGGATAAAATAAAAGACGAACTTTTGCCATATTTGCAATGTAGGCTACATCTTTGAAACTAATATAGATTTTAATTTGAATCCTTGGAAATTATAACATTTTTGATGCTACCTGTATTTAGTAAAACTTATCAGTAACAAAGATGTTCTGCTGAAACTAGTAAAGCAATTGCAGAAACCCAGACCCTTGATTGGTGGTCAAAAGAAATGTGTTCGTAAACTGAATCATCGTTCGTAAAGCGAAACAACATGTGGTGTTCGCAGGGTGTTCGTAAACCGAGGTTCCACTGTACATAGTTTAGGTAATTTTGTCAAAGTTGTGAGGTCGATTATAATCAGCTTGTAATAATAGTGTGTAGCCACCGTGTTTGTTTTATTGAAAAACGGTGGACCCAATTCTGGCTGTCTAAATTAAAGCGTCCATTTTTCTATTTTCTTGGAAGCCGAAGACTCAATTTTGTGCTCATTTTCTTGCCCAAATTACAGTCTTTTTACCCCATTTATAATTGACCCTATGATTTATAGCTCAAATTAGCATATTGTTTAGCCACCACTTTGACTGTGCATGTGGGCCACCCTCCAAGCCGTGACCAGTTTAATAATTTTCGGGAACCCCTATATGCCTTCTTGTTAAGGTTTCGGATAATTGTCTTTTAAAGACAATTTCATTTCACTCATTTTTTGAACAGAAAAACTGCCATTTGTGTGGTACATGTAGTAAGGAAACGTTGATGTGAAGGGTAACGTAGTACCTGCAGGATTCACGCTTTGTTGAAAATTATAGACCGCACATCAGGCAGGAAAAAAAAAGAATTATGGGATATTTTTCTGGTGGTACCTATTTAAGTGTTGATTATTATTTTAAATGACATGGTGTTAAGAAATGCGTAAAAACTGTATAATAGAGGTATGGTGAGACTGTTTTGAACGGTAAAGTTAGAGACACCTGTTTGAATGTGCAGCATACTTTTACCTTCTCTATAGCATATAGAAAACGGGATAATTTAATGATAACTTAAAGCACTGGCCACCCACATATTTCACGGTTTTTATGAAAATTGCCAAAGTAAATCTGAAAATATATAATAAATGTCATACAGTCTTATATTTGGATTCTTATTTACGTTTTCAGTTGTTTGTACTTATACTTTGAACGGGCTAAAAAAAAAGGGAGTCAACAAGGCTCTCTTATTTTAATTAATGTTTAATTAGCATATTTGATCGTTGATATGTTTTGAATTTATTTTCAAGATTCAATCTGCAGATTATTCTGGATTAAAATTGTCTTATAAAAACATTCATTATAATAAACATTCAAAGTCACGTGCATACATTGGGTGATGAACTTTTAGATAGTATGTGTTTAGATCTTATTTGAGTATGCACTGTAAAGCTTAAGAAAGGTAACAGTCCATTGCCTATCTCTCTCAAGAACGACCGTAAACGTTAAATGGACTTAATTGCACTGTTATTCGGCAAAAAAAAAAAAAAAAAAAAAACACAATGGTTGAAATGGCCACATATTCGTCAGCTGGGAAATATAAGGAAAGGTATTACATGTACCCTATCATTTGGGACGTACCTTTTGAAAAGCCTCGCTTTTACTCCAACCTTATGATTATTTGGATAAATGCAAAGTTTCTCATCCTTCTCACCCTGGCTTTCTTTCTAACAAAGTGTTTAACCCCAGGCTGGTGCGCTTCCCTATAATTCAGAAACCCATTCTGTACGAAATTGATAATGAAATATTTTAAAAGCTCTGTTTTTTTAAACTGCCGTCGGAAAATCATGACATTAGTATTAAATATTCAGCTGTCATGCCTGATTGCTTATTATATGCCAGCGTGCAAATTTTCCCACAGAGGGCCACCAACTAAGCCAACCAAATATGTACCTAAATTGGTTACCTCAGCATTGAAAAAGAACGTCAAGAGGTTTTTTTTTTTATTTACAGGGTTTCTATATATAATGCATGATAACGCGTATTGCAGGAAACTAGCGTGTTTTAGACACATTACTCGACTTAATTATACGATTTACGACGTCTCAATTGTTTAATGCCATGGTTTTCTAAAATAAGCGCTCAAAGCGAACAACTCAATTTATGTGTTGCAAATTTATAATTTTTTTATAAAAATAATCGATGCTACTGGGAGCCATGTTTAATTCGGGAGAATTAGATAGCCTCGATGAAGGCATTAAGTTGCTGACAGGATGTATTAACGTAATCCATAAAGATCCTTATTTCACGTGATATACTTCATACAATTTTCGGACAATTTCAGCAAATTTCTTTGAAAACAAGTCCTTAATTTTTTGTGTGGAAACAACTGCTTTCTAATTGAATATTTTTAAATGTTTGCATACACGGTTTTAGACAAAAGATTATTAAAAAAAAAAAGAAATAATATTTAATGTAGAGAAAGTATACTGTATAGTAAAATTATAAAGCCATCAAATCTTTCAAAACGTTAATCGAAAATTCTGAATGATATGCGAGTAGGTACATTTTGCTGTAATTGACAATTAAGAACTCCATTTTTAAGCAAATATTGATTTCCAACAAATTTTTCGTTCATTATAATCGGATGGATTTATTTTGCAATTAATATGTTAGTTTAAAAAAAATCGCCCCTGGGTGGATTTGAACCACCAGCCTTTCGGTTAACAGCCGAACGCGCTAACCGATTGCGCCACAGAGGCTAACGATACTAAGAGGTGAAGTTAACCTACCCGATTGGGTGAAGTATGACTTAGGGAACCCAGAGAGAGGTGGGAGTCCCAAAATAAGTTGCAGTCCCAAATGTATAGCTACTTTATTTTTTTTAATTGTTTGGAAGTCGGGAATTATGCCTACATTTTATGCTGGAATTTCCCTTTTAGGTCGGGAAATTTCCGTTAATCAGAAAAATATGGAAAAATGTCGTGGCTAGACGGGTGCTTGGAAATTTAAAGAATGTACAGTTGTATGTTCTAACAAGTTTTCTGGACATCTATGTACTTTTCAAAATAATTATGGACATCTGTGAGAGGTGGAGGGGTCTGGGCTAAAATGGGCAACGCGTGGATAGAAGGTTGGGGTGGGCAATTTTTGAAGGATATATGAGGAGGGGTACGTTAAAAATTTCCGTTAACTCTATTTTTAAGCAAGTATTAATTTCTAAATAATTTTTCGTTCATTTTTATATATTTTTTAATATATTACTTTAAAAAAAAAAAAACGCCCCTGGGTGGATTTGAACCACCAGCCTTTCGGTTAACAGCCGAACGCGCTAACCGATTGCGCCACAGAGGCTAATGGTAACAAGAGGTTAAGTTAACCTACCCGAATGGGTGAAGTATGACTTAGGGGCAATTCAAAATGGACGTCATCAAGGGAGGGGTGGGAGTCCCAAATGTACTTTAATTTTTAAAACCACTTGAAAGTCGGTAATTATGCCTACATTCCATGATGGAATTTCCCTTTTAGGTCAGGAAAACCTGGAAAAATGTCGTGAAATTGGCAGCGAGACGGGTGCTTGTAAATATATTGAATGTGCCGTTGTATGTTCTGTATTTTCTGGACACTCTGCTTTTCAAAATAAGTATGGACATCTGTGAGTGGTGGGGGGTCAGGGCTAAAATGGACAACGCGTAAATAGAAGGGAGGGGGAGGGAGGGTCAGTTTTTGATTTATATATGAGGGGTACATTTTGCTGTAATCTACAATTACAAAATTCCGTTAACGCCATTTTTAAAGTAAGTATTGATTTCTAACAAATTTTTCGTTTATTTTTATCGCAAGAATGTGTAGTACAATTAATATATTAATTTCAACAAAAAAAAAATAATAATAAAATAACGCCCCTGGGTGGATTTGAACCACCAGCCTTTCGGTTAACAGCCGAACGCGCTAACCGATTGCGCCACAGAGGCTAACAGTACTGAGCAGGGAAGTTAACCTACCCGAATGAGTAAGGCATGACTTGGGGCAATTCAAAAAGGATGTCCTCAAGAGATGGGTGGGGGTCCCAAAATTAGTTACAGTTTATTGATTAATGCTTTCTTAAAAATTTAATTAACGGAAATTTATAATTATTGTCTATTACAGCAAAATGTGCCCCTTCTCATATGTCCCAAATATACTTTTATTTTTAAAATCTCTTGAAAGTCGGGAATTAGGCTTACATTTTATGTTGGAATTTCCCTTCTAGGTTAGGAAATTACCATTAATCAGAAAAATCTGGAAAAATGTCCTGGAATTGGCAGCGAGATAGGTGCTTGGAAATTTATAGAATGTGCGGTTGTATGTTCTAACATATTTTCTGGAAACTCTACTTTTCAAAATAATTATGGACGTGAGGGATGGTGGGGTCTTGGCTAAAATGGACAACGCGTGGATAGAAGGTGGGGAGTGTGGAAGGTCAATTTTTGTAGGATGTATGAGGAAGGGTACATTTTGCTGTAATCGGTTAACTAGATTTTTAAGCTTGTATTAATTTGTAACACATTTTTCGTTCATTTATCGGATTAGTTAAAAAAATAAATTAATAAAAAAAACTCGCCCCTGGGTGGATTTGAACCACCAGCCTTTCGGTTAACAGCCGAACGCGCTAGCCGATTGCGCCACAGAGGCCAATGGTACCAATAGTGACCATTTATAGGTCAGTTTTTGATTTATATACGAGGGGTACATTTTGCTGTAATCTACAATTACAAATTTCCGTTAACTCCATTTTTAAGTAAGTATTAATTTCTAACAAATTTTTCGTTTAATTTTATCGCAATTAACATATTAATATATTAGTTTAAAAAAAAAAAAAAAAAAATACGCCCCTGGGTGGATTTGAACCACCAGCCTTTCGGTTAACAGCCGAACGCGCTAACCGATTGCGCCACAGAGGCCAATGGTACCATGAAGTGAAGTTAACCTACTCCAATGTGTTAACTATGACTTGGGGGCAATTCAAAAAGGGGTTCCCTAAGTGTGTGCAGTCCCAAATGTACTTTAATTTTTAAAACCTCGAGAAAAATGTTGTGGAATTGGCAGCGAGAAGGGTGGTGCTTGAAAATTTATAGAATTAACCTTTTTGTGTTCTAACAAATTTTCTGGAAATCCTACTTTTCAAAAAAGTTAAGGACGTATATATGAGGGAGGAAAGTGGGCAAAAATGGACGTTTGCATTTTCAAAAAGTTTATTTCCAATACGTTTCGATAAATGACGTTTACAATTTATATGTAAATATTGTTGAATATGTCAGAAAAAAATACTAAAAAAACTCGCCCCCGGGTGGATTTGAACCACCAGCCTTTCGGTTAACAGCCGAACGCGCTAACCGATTGCGCCACGGAGGCTGACAAAAAGTTTGCAGACATCAGAACATTGGTGGTTTTATCTCACTATAACTCAGCATTTCTACGCATTTTCTTGCAATCTATTGCAAACATATCAACATGCATTCACATTATATTTGTATTGTTTGCAAATTTTAGTTTAACAATTTCTTATTCCAAATGTTATACGAGCAAAACATAGCTGCCATATATCTCCTTCACGCTGTAGTGAATCTGCGCACGCGTAAATATCGGTCACGTGTTTGTGAGCATGCGCAAATTCGCGTTTTCCAACAACTGTGTTTATGGCTGGTGTTACCAACCTCTCGCATGAAATAAGGATTGTTCAATTCAAATTTGTCTATTAAATTGCATTACCCTACACTACGTACATTCAAAGTTTAATATACAATATTGTAGGAGAACTTTGGTGTGATTAGTGTAGGGTATGCAATTTAATAGCCAAATTTGAATTAAACAATCCTTATTTCACGCGAGAGGTTGGTAACACCAACCATAAACACAGTTGTTGGAAAACGCGAATTTGCGCATGCTCACAAACACAATATTGTAGGAGAACTTTGGTGTGAAACCAGCAGCTTTTTAAAGTTTCTTTTAAATATCAAGTCAAATTTATTTTTATTTATTAATCTGTTATTTTCATTCCACCATAAAAAAAAATGAAGAAAAAAATATCGCCCCCGGGTGGATTTGAACCACCAGCCTTTCGGTTAACAGCCGAACGCGCTAACCGATTGCGCCACGGAGGCTCACGTTGAGTTATTGTGAAGTGTGATTTACCTGGTTCAACTGATTGCAGTGAACACTTGCAAAAAATTCCAAAAACTTTGCCTTCAAACTCTTTAGGACTAGTAAAGAGAAACTGTTGTGTGAAGTACTATTTTTACAAAAGTTGCTTCAAATTTCCATTGTCCCTTGCTGGACAAATTTTATGTGAACTGTTCTTTCATGTTGGATGTATGTATGTGTTCTCTTTTAGAGAATAAAGCTAGAAATGTTGTTTCAAAAGTGTTATTTATGTAAAAACGAATATTGCTATGAATTTTTTTTTAAGTTGACGCTATAACTATAATGATTCGTTGTGTATATATTGCATTCCCATCATTGAATTTCGGATGATTTTGTCGGTTATAAGGCTACACTGTATTCTAAATTTACGATTTTTGTATTGGGTGGCATTTAAAAGATGCTAGTTAAGGTTTTAGTAATTCATCATTAACTTTTGCATTACATTTAACTTGTTTATTTTCACTTCTTGCTTTTGCCCCCTAAACTTCGAAAATGTCAACTCACGATGGGACCATTTGTCAAATGTTAAATATTATATAGAGGGCGTTGAACGCCTGCCTCCTAGCTTCAAATTCTTTTCTTAAAGCTATTTTTCTGTGATTATTATATTATTATACCAAAAATGTGGGCAGGTGAGACAGCTTATTGATATGTGTAACTGGCTTCCAGAAAAGTCAAACATTAAATATAATGATTGGCACAAATGTCCCTTCTACTGCACCTATCTTGCAAGTTTTGGAGATATAATGACATTATCACAAGACTTTATTTAACTGTTTTCCATGTGTTAAAAACAAATGTTTTTTATACTTGCAGAATATTATTAAAGCATAGAATATTATCATTTTTCATATTATTTTTCATATTATCATAAGGTTTGGAGTTTCTAAGTTTTAATCTTAAGTTTTGATTTACTATCCGATTTTATATTAAATGCCCCGTTGCGATTTTCATAGGCCAAGATGTTGTTCTGGAATACTAGACCTTTTCTAATGTAATTCATGAGGTTTGACGTACTGTTATGTCGCAATATGAATTTCTTTGTGGCAAACACCGTATTCATCAAAAATCTTTTACAATTTCTGGTTATTTGTTGTGCCAAGTCTGGCTGCCAGCAGTCCCACAATCTGTGGGAGGTGGACAATGGAAGCACGTGGTCAAACCAGCGTTTCAATTGAGGTGGGAGACGTCCAGCGCTTGCTCAAAAGGACGTAATACATGATTTATTACTTGAGAAAAGTGTCATGTAGCATGTGGGTCATCTTGAAGCCATGCACTGACCGCAATAAGAGTGTCAAAATTTGACAAACGAATCACCGTACATGCTGACATTTTTGACAAAGGTCACTAGACGGGACTAATCACTCAGGGGTCATCCATGAAATCCGGACAATTCACCACAGGACCTAAAATCTGATGTTTCAAGGTGTCCAAATTTTAAGATCACACATTGCACGTTAGTCTACTAGTTAGACAACTAGTAAAGCCGGCTCTCCACCAAGACGTACATGTATATGTATGTATATATGCTACAGTCAATGTGTACACTAGTCATTTTACAAAATAACTGGTACGTATTTGCAGTTATTTTACAAAATGGCTGAAAATTTAGCTTGATTATTTATTTGACTTATCGGGACTTATATGGTCAGGTTAGGTTAGGTTATTATTAATCGGATGTCATTATGTGACCAGTCATTTTGTACAATGCCTGTACAATGAACCAG
>JAQGBW010002661.1:0-18935 GCA_034698625.1 Julus scanicus
CAGGCCAATCTGGAGACACACTACAGTGTTATGGATTTTAAGCTCATCTCCTGGATTACCTGCTGGACCTTTTTTCACACACTATTGTTCTATGTAAGCGCCAAATTTTATTTAAATCGAAGTGTTTTTCACGAAGTTGCGATTTTATTATTAGGTTCTACTTTTTTATGACTCACAGTGTATATGCAGTTCAACATTATGAAAAATGGAGTTTTAAGCTTCAACAAGTTTGCATTAAAAGCTTGACAGTAAATTAAAATAAAACTAAAGTAAAATTGTGTGATTTTGGTGATGGTGAAAGTGGTGAGTTAGAACTTAGAAGATAAAATGTTGAGAGAATTCTCAAAAAGCATAAAATTGCTTTCAAAACATTTAAAAAACGGCATCAGATTGTGTTCTTCATAATGACATGGATTATTAGTGTATGTATATTACAGGGTGTCTGTTCTGTCCATGCACTTCCTATTTGTGTATCAAGCAGCCACTGCTGAGTTCATCGCACTTTTTTTCCCCTTTGGCCTAAGTTAACGCTGGCGTCCAGACGCTGGAGCGCCATAAAAAAAAACGGCTGTGTGGGCTTTTCCCTCTGCCTTCCTCCCTCCATTTCGCGGCCACGAACACTAAATCCATCCGTCTGTCAGACGGCTACTATTTTTTTTTTTTTAACGACGATTAAAATTTTTTCAAGATTGAACATACAAAATGGCGAGGGAGCCCGCGAGCATCCGGGATAGAAGTTATTAAGCGGAGATTCACTAACCCTTTCTTTTCTTCGCTCACCTGTTGCACCCCCTGAGGAAACGGTTAGTATTTCCTCGCCCTAACTTAAGTGAACGTCGTACGAACCTTTAGACATAGTCCGGAAGTGGAGAAAGATAACTCTTCTCCGCCATCTTTCCTCCTCAGAGTAAAATAGAATTTGACGTGGAAGTAAAATGGTTAAAATTACATATACTTTTTGTCACCACACAAGTAGTAAGTTTACAGATTCTTATCCGAGTCATAGTTATAAACAGAGTGAATTAAACTTTTGGAAGTATATCCATGTTGTATGCAACTGTAAACAGACATGATGGGTGTGTTCTTCAGGTGGAAGTAAAGCGGCGATTGGCCCGCCTCGAGTGACGTCATCAATGACTATCTTATAGCGAATATTAGTTATCCCGCGTTTTAATTACGGTTCCATTAGGTAATTAATACTCGAAACTAAGCGAGTGAAACTAATTTCTAGTCTCTTTAAGACTCGCTCAAGTATGAAAAATTCTTAATTTAGGGGCCATTCAAAAAGGATGCCCCCAAAACCTTTCAAAAATTGACCCTCCCCCTTACCCCCTGCCCACATGGTGTCCAATTTAGCCTAGACATCCTCCCGATCCCTCATGGTAGGGTGTCCAGAAAATTTTCTGGAAATACGATATCCCATCCCATAAATTTCCAAGCACTACCTGCTCCCAATTCCATGACATTTTTCCAGATTTTTCTAATAATCGTAAATTTCCTGACCTCGAAGGAAAATTCCAGCATAAATTAAGTGTTAAACTCAAAGTTAGGCATAACTCCCAACTTTCCCCGAGATTTTAAACATTCAAGTAGATGTGGGACTGGGGACATATTTCTTCTGGTGTCCATTTTCCCTTTCAATGACATTTAAAACTTATTAAACTGGAAATCCAAGATCTGAAAAATACCATCATTAATGAACATCCACAATGGCTACCCCCTCCCTCCCCCTGTCTACATTCCCCTCCTCCCCATCCTTCCCCTTCTTGATGATGTCATTTTTGAATAGCCCCTTACCACACCTGCCAAAAAAGCAGCACGAAATTTCCATAATTTGGCTAAAGTATGACACTTTTCATTTATTAATTACCTGTATTAATGAAAATAAACTATAGCATTTTGCGTTACATAAGTTTGTGGGTGCGATTCACGAGCGATCTTATTGGTTGAATTCGGAACCCTTAATTTGAAAGGAGTCAATCCACCAGTTCTCAATTTTGGTCGCAGAGTGGCGCTGTTTTGTCACATTCTGTTTACGTGATTGGATTAAGTTAATTATTAATTATGAATCATAGCGCCTGGAAGTCTACCAAAATCAAGTAATGCAATGAAATTTAGGAAGTAACTTATAATAAGCACGAGTGAAGTCTGCAAATTCCACTTCAGTCAACACGTATACGGAAACTTACTAATTATATATTCAACACATCAGTTTACTTTAAAAACACATGCATGTTCATCCTAAATACTCACACGTACAAAAATGTGTTTACCCATCTACCCTTCAAACAAATATTCAGCGAATGGTTCGCCACCTAGTGTCGTGTTAAAGAAATTGTTGATAAATTTTACTCAAATTGAATAAATGTGCAATTTGGAAAAGTATTCAAAATCTCTCATCCTTCATAAATCTCAACATCTTGATATTAACATTTAAAAAACTCAATTTAAAGAGATTCCAAATACTTGTAAAAATAAATGTGCAAAATTGTAACATTTATCAAAGACAAATTCTTCGCATTATTTACTATTACGCTTGGTTCCCCCAAAAAATTTCCCTGACTTTTCAAGTTCCTAAAACTAACTTTTCTGACTTTTCAAGTCCCAAAAACAAATTTCCCTGACTTTCAAGTTCCTGAAACAAATTTCCCTGACTTCTCAAGTTCCTAAAACAAATTTCCCTGACTTTCAAGTTCAAAAAACAAATTTCCCTGACTTTTGCAAGCTCCTAAAACTAACCTTCCTGACTTTTCAAGTTCCTAAAACAAATTTCCCTGACTTTCAAGTTCAAAAAACAAATTTCCCTGACTTTTGCAAGCTCCTAAAACTAACCTTCCTGACTTTTCAAGTTCCTAAAACAAATTTCCCTGACTTTTTAATTTCCAAAAACAAATTTCCCTGACTTTGAAGTTCCTAAAACTAACCTCCCTGACTTTGAAGTTCCTAAAACTAACCTCCCTGACTTTTCAAGTTCCTAAAACTAACCTCCCTGACTTTTCAAGTTCCTAAAACAAATTTCCTGGACCACCCTGACCATTGCAAATACAAAAATTAACATGATATTTGCAAATGTAAGGAATGTTATATATTTATTTCTTATTATATTTGCAAATAACTATTTTTGAAAATAAATTCTGGTGTGTATATAAAAATTCCAATGCCTCATATACTTATATTATTTCATTTCAATATAAATATCTAATGAAAATTTCAAGTAAGAACTTAATTTTATATTTACCAATAGCTATGTGCAACCAAACATTGAATTTCCAAGGTTTTTCAAAACAATAAAATCAATTTCCCTTAAGTGATTGTTAATTCCAGGTCTTTCCCTGACAATTCCAGCAAACGTTTATTTTTTTTTTTTACAATAATTCTGACTTGGCACTAATAAAAAATAACTTTACCTGCTTATCAGATTCCAAGACGCAAATCAAACTACGCGTTAAATATCCTCACTGTCCGGTAAACATATCCGACTGACCACTGACTGTCCAGTCATAACCCTTTCTACAGGGGTGATGCAAGACGACTGATGCCAAAAAAATGAATATTGTTTGGGAGGTAAAAAGAAGAAGAAAAAAATCCAAAATCTATTCTAAGTGAGTGGAGACGGGGTGGATGCCTTCTCGGACAAACAAACAAAAACAACATCGTGGCAAGAACGGGTTAAACGAGTCCGCCGAAAAACAACAAGGAGCATATGCAAGAAAATCGTAATATATAAGGAAACGAAACTGACCAGCAAAAATAAAATAAATAATAAAAGAGCCGCGTATACATATATATATATGGCATGCGTGCAATGGCAATAATAACAATATTATGAGCGCCATGCGATGCATGGGAACTTGGACTGGCATTTTTAGCCTTCAGTCATTTTGAAATTGTGCCCAATTATTTCGCCATGATGTTTCTGGCCGAACGCTTTTCTGTCCGTCTAGACTGTGTCTGCTGGCGAAACGTCGTGCCTACTTATGCATTTTATAAGGAGCATAATAATAATAATAAGCCATTCTTTAGAAACTATATAACCAGAGTCATTACACCGCCGGGAAGATTTATACATTAAACGAGGCAGAGTCAAAAAGGTGCCATCGTGGGGACAACAGAGAAAAACTAAATATACACAGTCTTAAAAGTGAGGTCTTTAAAATAGATTGAAGTTAGGTAACATCAATGGACGATATTAGTTTCTTGAATTTCTAGATGTATATATAGTGTGTAAACAAATAGAAGAAAATTCAGTACACCCATACCTCGCTTTACGGCCTATAGATACGTTCGGAAAAAGTTGGCCGTATAACGAATCAATTATTTCTGCATTGTGATTTTCATTTTTTTGCCTTTTTAAACGAAGTGAAACCCGTAAGTTGTTTTATTGTTAGCCAAATCCGACCTTGTTTGTGCAAATTGTGGTAATTTATCACATTTTTTGGCCACTTTCTATAATTACAGCATTTTTTTTGGCCGTATAACGAAACATTGTGGGCCGTAAATCGAAACAGTGTCATAATTTAAAAAAGACCGTTATATAGAAAAAGGCCGTATAAAGAGCGGCCATATAGCGAGATATAGGTGTATTGTCAACTGATAATTGTTAACATTCGATTCGGTTGAAGTAAAAAAAGATTTTTTATGATTACATTAATTACCAAACTTTATTTTATTTCATCTGAGCCATAAGCAGAACTAACTAAATTTCATGAATAAAGCAACGAAACTGTTTAGTTATGCTTTTAGTTTGGTCCCTTGACTCCCGTGTATGTATATATATATATGTATATATATATATATATATCACTGCGGAAATGTTATTTTTACAGGAATTTATTTCTATATTTTTTGAAGTTTTGCCATAAATGTCCAGACTGATGATTTCACAAAGTTCATATAGAGTTGTGCTATCAAAGTCAATAGACGTGGTAAACCATAAATGGTACACAGGCTATATTTGATTGAAACTGTCCTGCTGTCAATAACCATGCATGGACTCGTCAGATTATATTTCTATGAAATATCCAAATTTCTATATGAAGTGACCAATAAGAAATTTGTCATATAGGTCATTTCATGCCATAAACATATCAATAATTTTCTTCTAATAAAATGAAGTTAAGACATTTTTTCAGACGTGTCATCACCATAAATCTTCCCTGTCCATAAATTACACATTTTTCTTACCTGACTGCTTCAAAATTTATACTTGTGAGTTCGATCATAAACATCTTTTGTTATAAAGGCGGGTGGATGACGTCCGCACACATCCACACATGGGCTCCCTCACCCCATGCACGTAACATGTACACACCACGTCGCCACAACAAAATCCACAATCTTGGTGTCATTCTCATACTTTCCCATCCGCCCCTGCAATCCAAAAAATGGTGTTTCCAGTGACATCACCCGTTTCTTCAACCTTTTGGTCGCGTGACATCATGGCCGTCAGTGTCTGCATACCAAGCAGGCCAATGGGAAGCGCCCAAATACTTGTGCATTTTTATGAGAAAGGCCTTCCGCCAAAAAAATGTACATAAAGAGACGACGTACTTTCGAATAGTCTATTTATACTCGAACCAAAGACTATTAAAAACACGTAGGACGATAACCTGTTGAACACAGACGGCGGTTAAGGAAAAGTAGGACATTAAAAAAAACCGAAAATTTGCAATTTAACCCCTTCCTTCCTTCAAATTATCCTCACTCGCACCCTTCTCAGATTGACGACGACATGCTAAACATGTAAAGTGTCATGCTAAAGACGTTTTCAATTGCATGTAGAGGGTAGTTATAGCTACAAAATCTATTACTGAATTTAGAACACTTCAACATGGGCACCATTCTAAGGATGAAACACATCAAGACGTTATTCGATTTCAAACCATGTTAGTTTTAACATCATTTCATCAACGGTATAACATGTTCTTCCTGTGGTCCTTTCCTTCAGGTCGTTCCATGTCACGAACCTGTTCGAGTCTAATATTTAGAGTTATCTATATAAAGTTGTTCAGAGATTTTGTAGACACCCTGTATTTACTACAGGGTGCTTAAAGACGTGACTGTGACATTACAAAACCCAAATTAAGAAGTCTATACCACACATATCGGTTTACAGTAGTTGCGTTTGATGTCACGTGACAGTGGATGGCAACATGACAATGAGTGCAGCAAAATAATAATAATAATAATAATAATAATAATAATCCATACCAAATATGTGTTCGTTCTGTTAGTAAACAATCCTTGTGCTACTGAAATTCACAAGTAACTTTGTGATGTCAATTATGACCAGGTGGAGAAATAATATATACCAGGGTGGCCACACAATTTTCATTTTGAATTTCCGACTTTTCCCTGACTAATCCCTAAATCCCCTGACCTTAACTTATTCGGTAATGCACACACATTTTTAGCCATAATGAAACGTATAAAAGCACTTTATTTGGCATTTTCAAATTTTAGCAAGCAATTTCAAAGAATATTAAAAATAGAGCATTTATCAAGCCATGTAGATAACAATCATTAGGCAAAAAAGGGAATTTCCCCTTTCACCCAACCCAACACAATATATGGGATACTCCTATTCTAGGATGAGGGTGGAAGAAAGAGTATTGGGGATGTGCATACTGGAAGACAGTGCTGGCATGGTATTTTGCTTGAAAAGTAGAAAATTTCCCTGACCACTTACTAATTTCCCTGACCACTTTTCCCCCCCCCGAATTTTCCCTAACCTGTGGCCACCCTGATATACGATTAACAGGAATATATTTCTTTGTCTATAAGTAACATTTCCTATCTTGCATTCCTTTTTCTTATCATAGAACGGACCTTATTATAAAAACAAACTCGTATTGCATAATAAAGTAAATTAGTAAATAATAAATTCCTGAAAACCCATTTTGCCATCTTAAACCCATAGTACGATTCACAGAAGTTATAACAGATGGCGCTACAATTTTGAAATGACTACCATCACATCCCTATAGACTACAGACACCATTTTGGTAATCTAAGTACAATTTCGAACTAATAATTTAGTAAATTTATTTTTACTCAATTCGAGTAACGGATGGAAATGATGAGCCTATCGAATTAAACAGGAAGTAGCTTCTTCGGCATAACATCCTAGTGAATGACCTTATATTCTCTGAAATATTTTCATACTCCATTTTATGTATACGATTTGAAATTGAATTGAACGAAATAGTAGAATACTATCAACAATATGTCTGAGGTCATGTGACGTACTATGTACTTTTTACCAATGTTTACCATGGCAGTAATAGAACGAGTGAAAAATAATATCACTTAATAAGAGGAGCAATTGTTTATACTCAAATTCAACCGAGAACACTTGTTTTGATTACTCATCAAATCCAAAAGTAGAAATTTCAAGTTTCGTTGAAACAAAAAAACAATAATTCGCTTTGTTGAAAATTATAGTGCAAGCCATTTTCTCCAAAAAATTATACCCAGGGCAAACTTTTCAACCCATAATACGGAAATGGGTCATACTACATGACTGTCTGTATAAGAAAACTATAAAAGTGAACACGTTTGGCGTTCAAACACAAGATTAAAACGTAAATATAAGTACTATACGTTAATTCTTATACACTGTTAGCAGTAATTGTAAAAAAATGAGGCGAAAGCTATTACGTGGCGAAGCACATTATTACGCCGATTATTTTAATTAATCTCCTTAATTAGTTTGATGAGATGACTTACGTAACAAAATGGCAATTATAATCGAAAATTGTTGTATTATATATGAAGTGCACGAAAAACGATCGCATAATATGAAATGTGTCTCATCCTTATATTTAACCTGCAGTTAAATTTTATACATTTCGATACATTCATAAATTACTCAACAGAATATTTGAAATAAACCCGAAAATAAAACATGGAACGTACACCATTTGAATAAATCCTAAAACTGTCCAATAAAAAGATAGATTTAAAAATAGCATTAATTTTATTATTGACCACCAAACTTTAGTTAGGTCTAAACATATTCTGCAATTAAATTGTCAAAAAATTGGGCAGCAGACTATATAAAAGGGTGTCCAGCACATTTGCTGAGAGAGAAAATCAAGCATATTTAAGGGGGATTACAACCCTATCCCTTTCAATGGGTGAAATTTGCAAAGACACTCACAGTCAAACAAAAAAGATTAAACATAAATAAAAATTTGTTTAAATTAGCTTAATAAATCAGGTTGTCATTTTTCACTTTAAAATAGTAGATTTTTTTAAATTAAATTATTATTTGAAATTTTTGCACTCACAACTTGCCTATCTCATGCTGCCACTTGCTGGCAGCGCGTGCAAAATAACGCACATTTTTCAAACTTGTAAATTAATTTTTCAAAAATCTACAATTTCAAAGTGAAAAACGACAAGCATGGACCCTTGCTGATCCATCGAGCCACCCCAAACAAGTCTCACCCCCACTAAAACCTCCCTCATTCAACTGTGAGTATCTTTGCAAACCCGACCCATTGAAAAAGATAGGGTTGTGATCCCTCTTAAAGGATCACGACCCAATTCCACATTATTTCCCCAAAGAGTTCGAACAATTTTATAGTGAATTTAGGGAAAAAATTGTCATTGTTTCGTATAACGAAATTCCCTGTCTTTCCAGATTTTCAAGTCACTGCACAATGGTTTTACCACTTTGATAAAGGATTGTTTTTCGATGGTATTTTAGATGTTGAGTTTTTAAAATGGTGAAAGATGAGTTGCATGTACTCTCAGTGAAACAGTACCGTATCCTATAAAAGCTGTTTTTTTTGTGGCTGGGAACAATTGGTGCGCCCTCTCGTGGAGTGCATCGGCCCGCTGACCTCTCTTCTTCCCGGGTCTATCGTTTGACGGGATCTACATTGGCGTGACCCATCGCTTATTAACAATTCTAACGAGCCAAACGACTAATTAACCATCTCGTTTTCAGCCTGCATAGACACAACGCTCGAAATGTCCTCGCCCGATGTCTGACTGGCTTCCTCTCGCAATTTGCCAGATTTCATCCGGACGACAAATCAAATCATATCACGATGTATAATATAGAACGCAAGAATATAATAACAATGGCCAGCACACCACAAGTATTACATTCGAAGCGATACATAGGTATATTAATAATAACAACACCAACACTGTACACAACCTCATAACGGGGATCTTACATCACGCCCAATAATATTTCAAAAACAAGTATACTTGCGAGGAGTGTTTGAAAAGTTAGTGGCCTGACATCGTTACAAACAACCTGACATGGGCAAGCATACCTCGACACAGTGATGGACAGGTCAGGGTGTCAGCTTGCCCCATGACAAACGGGCCCCCTTTTTGACAAATTACCTTTTTGTGTATATATATATATAAACAATAACTTTGACTATACATGCATGCATTTTTTGAAAATGTTATAAAATTAAAAGTAGTGGTAGCCTGGTAACCAATATTTTTAGTGTCACTCTGCCATTGGCTCGACATGCATAAGAAACATGTGGTTAACACTCACGTACAAATGTACATACAGAAATCCACTAAAATATAAATGCATTCATGTATAGACTATATATAGGAATTATAAACTACCAGATTACACGCAACCATCAACTGATGATGGTAAATTACTTGCAGACTGCAGGCAACAGATATATATATACTCCAGTGCAAAAAAATCGACTCACCTGCATGCATCAAGTAAAAATGTGTTTTTCTCAGCAACCAAATGTCCGATTTAAAATCGAAAAAATGTGTTTTGTATAGACAATTTATTCCTGTTTAAAATTCGCCTAGTGTGAAAAGGAGTTCTGTTGATTTTTTTCTGGAGAATAGCCTGCAACTCGTGCGGCTACTTCTAGTGGAGTGGACATTTTATCGAGAAACCGTTAATTAACACTATGTCTGGATATGTGTTCATTAAGCTTTGATAATCAAATTGCATTCAGAAACACTTACAGCCACAGGGGTACAACGATGCAAAATTTGGGCTTCTTCAAGTTCAACATTTTTTGCCTCAAGGATGCATCAGAAATTTCATGAAAATTAGGCGAATTATAAAGAGGAATAAATTGTCTACAAAACACATTTTTCCGATTTTAAATCGGACATTTGGTTGCTGAGAAAAACGCATTTCTACTTGATGCATGCAGGTGAGTCGATTTTTTTGCACTCAAGGGTGTATGAAATTTACAGATAAACAATGGAAACAGTATACGAAATTTAGCATGCACTGAATTTACTGTACTTTTTATCTACAGTATACGCGACAGTCATGAAATTAGCTAACAATGTTCTTCAGGATTCAAGCTGTAGTTTAAACAAAATATTGGATATCCAGTATAGTGTTTCCATTATTTTGTACATTCCAACCAACAGAATTATCTTTTAGAATAAAGACAATTTGCAAAGGATGCATTTGCAGAAGTTCAATATTTTATGACAACTTGTTAAATGATAGTCTTATGCAGTAGTTGTATATTGGTAATTAATATTCTTAAAGTCAAGCAGTTTCCCCAGTACAAGTACAAGTTAAGAACAGGTATAGGAAGAAACCCAGAATGCACAGCGAAATGCAGCCGATTCAAGATGGCTGCCAGAAGTGTCCTCCCATCTCATTATCGGGAATGGCAAGGTTGTGACAAACTTCCCGTTTTCGTACGCACGTCTAACCACGCCTAATTTTCCCCCAGACGGACTTTCCTTTAAATAATGTCTCGAAAATGAGCATAAAAACCACGACCTCAGCAAAACGAATGATTGCTGTGGAATCGATAAAAAGAAGATGAAGAAAAAAAACCCACCCAACTAAGCCTTAAAGTCGTTTATCTTCGTATACATTTAATAAGATACTTCTCAATCAAAAAGCTCCGCCCAATTAACATCCAATAGTAGTAATTACCAAACGTTTGTCAACGGATACAGTGAGAAAGGACGCATGCCAGAAATGGGATTCGTAAATTAAGCTGAACGCCTAGCCATTTTGGCACCTTGTCGAAATTCCAAAGCGATTACTCGCTATATACAAAAAAAAAAAAAAAAAAAAAAAAATGAAGAAAAAAAAAAAAAAAAAAAAAAAAAAAAACAAAAAAAAAAAAAAAAAAAAAAAAAAATGACCATGCAAAATAAATCTCAAGTGTATGGGTGGATAAACTCAAGAGCCAATAGGGTAAAACTAGGGTTTAGAACAATACAACAACAACAATAACAACAGCAGCAGAAGCAACATCAACAACTTCTGTTGTTTAAGCATTTCAACATTTAAAAAATCCCCAGCATCGAATATAAAAATAGGATATGATTCGTCCAATGATGCATCATGACACAACCAAATGTACAAGAAATTGCATGGTGGTTCAGACATGTCTAAACTTGTAATACATGTAACGAGAATATATATGAAAAGAGCCATTGTCAATGTGTTAATCAGAAAACAAGTTTTACACGGTTGTCCCAGAAATAAAATTTTTGAGTTCCCTGTTTTATCCAGATTTCTTAAAAACTAACTTTCTTTGGTCACCCTGGCAACTGAAAGAAAGCACAGAAATATCACATGTTGACGCTATACTTATTGCTTATTATACACCTATTCCTCGCTATACGGCTTTTAGCTATATAACGGCCTTTTTAAATATGGCACTTTTTCGATTTACGGCCCACAATGTTTCGTTATAACGGCCAAAAAGATGCTGTAATTAAAGAAAGTGGCCAAAAAATGTGATAAATCACTCCAATTTGCATAAACAAGGTCGGATTTGGCTAACAATAAAACAACTTAAGGTTTTCACTTCGTTTAAGAAGGCAAAAAATGAAAATCAGAATGCAGAAATAATTGATTCGTTATACGGCCAACTTTTCCGGAATGTATCTATATATAGGCCGTATGGCCGGTATGGGAACTGAACTGAACTGAACTGAACGTATGGGTGTATATGTATAAATAGGAGTTATGATAAGAGGAAAATTCCCCATTTCTGTAAATGCTGGCCCTCTATTTAATTTTGCATTAATCTAATATATTTTTTAAGTTAAATTTCCCTGACTTTTTTTTTTAAAAATAGTTTACTTTTTCAACTTAGTATTTGTGTTCACCAAAAGTTTTTCGCAAAATTTGCTCTTTTCGACAGTTGAAACCTCCACGAGGTGGCAGTGTGGTCAGTGACTTTTTTTATTCTATCT
Source organism: Julus scanicus (assembly GCA_034698625.1). Classification (NCBI taxonomy): domain Eukaryota; kingdom Metazoa; phylum Arthropoda; class Diplopoda; order Julida; family Julidae; genus Julus; species Julus scanicus. The sequence goes on from JAQGBW010002661.1 coordinate 12,193, forward strand.
GCATGGACTTGACTTTAATTTTGAAAAATACAACATCAGCAGAATGCCCGGGTATAGCTAGCTTAAAAGGTGCTTTCGAGGCTATAGCCTCGCATAATTAGTGTCCAGACGGGGCTAAAAAACCAAAGTCCGAAGGGGGTATCCGGGTGGTCAACACCTGCCGCCATTAAACATTAAATTGAAGCTTAGCTAGGATACACGAATTAATTCAAGCAAATGTGATGGGAGAGAGAGAAAAAAATGGCCAGGGTGAAAACAAAACGAGTTATATTTTATATATATATTTAGGAAGGGTGAGCACTTTCCCCCCTCATCCCCACCACCCCTTACACTCCTCCCCATCTCCAATAAACCCACCGCTGCTGCGCTTTTTTTTCGGACGGGGGGCTAAGTGGTCAACGTCACGCTCCCTCGCATGCACAGGTAAAAAAAAGCCGCTGAAAAATCACAGTTGTACATATATACGGGACGGTCAAAAATAAACATGAACGCAATTGTAAACAGATGGACGAAGAGGAGGAGGAGATGGAGGGTATTAACCCTTTCGTGATGTTTAGCCCAGCCAAATTTCTCCTAATTTGCTCTCCAGTCTGCCTCCGAAAAAACCGAGTTTAGAGCACTTGAAAACGTTTACGATGCGAGGTTGAGCGATTAACCGGTTGACCACCATCCCACTTTTGCATGTGGCCTGTGTTCTAATCCATAATTAGCGATTCGGTTGAATATCCAGTGGTCCCATTATCCGGCAAGCATTGTTTATGCGATTTTCTCCAGTTGGTAACACTGACATTTTCCATTCTTATTTTGTCCACACCCTGCATAAAGTCGCGCTTCAACGACTTCACAATACAGTAAAACCTGTCTAAATGCATCCTGTGTAAATGAATAACCTCTCTAAATGCATAAAATGAGCCGGTCCCGACTTGATAACCCGTGTATAAATGAACCTGTCTAAATGCATATTTTTCACCGATCCCAAGAGTATGCATTTAGACAGGTTCTACCGTATACAGACATTATGAGTTTGGATCACCCTTTGGAGTACAAAATGAGTACATATAAGTACAGTACGGGTGGAAAAATCATATGGGTCCCATATACGGACATAAGGAAAATACGAATGATCATATGGTCCCTATAAAGTGTTGGGCAGTAATTGAGTACATTTAATAAAATCGAGTAACGAGTAAAAGAAGTACAAAAAGTAATTTGAATACAAAATGTACAAAAGTAATTGTACTCAAAACGTGTAAGTACACTCGATTACAAAAATGTACTCGCAATGGGTGATTACAAATGTTCCCGAGTATTAACACAATCTGAAATTGAGTACCAATGTATAGTATAATCGAGTATGAATAGAAATTCTTTTAAGTAATTGAGTAATTTTGCACCGAAAATGAGTAACTTGAAACTAGGGTAATCATAAAAGCTAATACGAATGTATCCTAATTTTTGCACTACTATATATACTTAGATGATCCTTTTGTTATAGTGTCCGCCATACTCGTAATTAGTACTCATATCCATAAGTACAAATTACCCAAGTCTGATCACAATACTATTCATGGAGTACGATTCCAAGACGTTAATCAGTACTTCTACACATGAGTACACATGTACTCGTCCAAGTTTGATTACCAATTTCCTATATGACTACTGATTAGATGCATGTACTTACTTAAACTATAGAGTATGACTCCACTGCAATCGTAGTCAGTACTCCTACTCATGAGTATAATTTGCCCATCTATACTCATCTCCAAAGACGCCATATATGGACTTCACAAAATATAGACATTGTGCAAATTAAGAACACGAATTTATAGAACTAATAATAGGGCACACTATTACAAACACTAATAGTAATAGTGTGTCCTAACTCATTTCTCAAGTGTTACTTGTTATAAAAGAGTGCAACAAGCTGCGTTTCTCATCAAGTTTTGTTATCATTGTATGATAATCTCAAGACTAACCGTTTTTTTTCCAAAATCTGATAATAAAAAAGTGACAACCTGCATTCAACGGACATATTTCCGAAGAAACAGGACGCACTTTGGCCAACTCCTTCGCATTTTTTATCGAGAAGTTGATTGTGGGTTGCAAATATATACATTAATTCTGTGGAAAAACGACGGGACTCGTCCATAACGACAAATTTATATGGAGAATTACAACAACTTCAGATGGCTAGACGATGAGTTTTAGTTATCTTCAAAAGACAGGAAAAAAAGTTTATGAAGCAATTTTCTCGTGAAAAACCATTTTGTGTATAACATACAGATCCTATACATCGGTGAAAATCGAAATTCTTAAAATATTCCCTGCAGGGTTTGAAATATTTTTTTAATGAATTTGTACTTTGGTGTTAAAAAGATGAAAGATCAAGTTTGTACAAAGAGGGCGCAAGTAACAATTGGTGACCACATGCAAAGCAATCCATTGTAACATACAACATGCCCTATATACACGTTATGAAAACGTGACGATTGTTATACCCTACATTTATTTAAATTAATGAATTCTACGTGGCGTTATGTTATAATTTATTAAAACACACTCGCTTAATTGCAATAAATATAATTTAACCCGCCATTAATCCGCATGTACAATCCCACATGTACAGACACGTTTTTTTACGCATTACACCTTTGGTCCTTGTAATAGCACCTTTCCCCCCCTAACTTTTTATCATTACCTCCTCGTTTCGGCCATAACCCCCTTAACTCCTTGATCCCCCTAACTCCTTTCCCTCTCTTACGCACTTGTGCACCTTTTGTTTCGACCACAACCCCATTGTGGGCGAGTTGCACAACCCCACACTTCAATCCCCACATGCCCTTCCGACTGACATGTTTACTCGTGGCCCTATATGATTTACCCCTACTTTTAATACCCCGCTTTCATACTCTACAACCCCTACAAGGGGGCCAGATAATATCCCAAAAATGCGCAGCACAGGATCCACGGAGTTGGGGGGAAACAAAATTCCAGCATACAGGTGGTTATACAGACCTAACCACAACATGGTCATACGAAGCCATGTTTCGAACATGTCCTATCTTTGGAAGTTTGGATCATGTCTGATCATACTGTAGGTATAAGGTCAACACAATAAAAACATGGTATAGGGGAGACCGGGGCACAGTGGTACAACGTCTTTATAATATCAGGTTTTATTCAACGTAAGAAATTATTCAACTCGCAATTGAATTTTTATTCTAGGTGTAACTATAAAACATTAGTAATGCTGCAATATACCATTGACGAGTGTACGTACATATATATCCAGCTATAATTTCAAACTAAAGTTTATGTTAATTAGCCATGTAGCCAGCTGTAAGGCCTTATTCAAATCAAATTGGTTATACGGGGTACAGTGGACCACAACATTATGGGGTACAGGGAGACATGTCCTAGCATACCCCAAATTAATGATTTGGAAAATACTTGTATATTTTCTCATTAATCATAACTTTAAATAAAAACCATTTTTACATTTATGTCTTAAAGTAAAAATGGTTCACAATCACAGAAAAAAAAACACATTTGGACGAGTAAGCAGTGAAAATATGAAAGATGCTGTAATTACGGTTAATTTTAATCGCTTTTGTAATTTATACTTGGAATTTTAAATTGACGTGCTGAATTCAACACAATTAATCAATGTGGTGTTCTTTTTCTTGTAAAATTTGTCTTAATTTCGCGTGGACCACTGTGCCCAGTATAGGGGCACAGTGGGACAGTCTGAGCAAACAACTTTAATCTTTCAATCCAAAAAAAAACTAGAAGCTCTAAAACGATGACAAAATGGATAGAGATCCTGAAGGCTTGTACATTTCTGTGTTATTCTTTTAAAATGCTACAAGTTAAATATTTTTCCCAAAAATAAAATGAATTCTAAAAGTACCCACTGTGCCCCGCCTCCCCTATACATACAAAAGGTACATCTTACACTAAGAAAATCTCAAAGTTGCATTGGGATGGTAGAATTTTACGATTATTTGTATCTAAATTGTAAAAAACTACATGCAAAACGACGTAATTAAACATTAAACAAGGGCAGGGAAACCCTTTGGCAAATATGACTAAATGCATGCGAGGGAGCGGGGTAAAAAATATCGATGTTTGCATTGCATAGGCTGTATGCATAGATAAAAAAATATGTAACACGAATGTTGACCCAGGTGATTAACTGATTAGGGTTAAACCGTATTGGCATTGACAGATAGTTGGCAAGAGGTTCCCGTTCAAATTATTGATAGAATATAATTCAAGTTCTTTACAGTAAATACATTGTATATCCAATTTCAAACACAAATCATATATCTTGTATATAGTCTTGACTTTTCACATGGATCATTTCGTGAGTTTAAGCGTATTTCATGGATTTCTAATCTCATCCCTAACATTTTCAAAAGCCCACGATCAACATTTCCCAAAAAATGTGAAAAAATTGTAGAGTTTGTAAAAAATATATTTTTGGATTTCTTTGGATTTCTTCATATAACGAAATTTCCAAACAAGAAATCCCAGTACAAAAATTTGTTTAACACGAATTTCAAGGATAATTCCCGGCTTTTCCGAGAAGCTAGAAATTCAAGTCTCAACTTTCCCGATTTTTAAGGAGACTGGACAGCCTGATAATTCAATTTTGTGATCATCATTCATACCCGAGTTAACATCCCATACATGCATGACTATACTTTATATATATAGGTTGAGGATCAGGTGTTACAGTTTGACCATTATCTACACAGTACAACCTGTCTAAATGCGTATATATGTTTGGGACCGGTAAAAATATGCTTTTAGACAGGTTATTCTTTTGTACAAATAAATACATTTATATTCACGGGTCCCAAATCGGTTCCGGAACATTTTATACCTTTTAGAGAGGTTATTCATTTACGCAGGATGCATTTAGACAGGTTCTACTGTATACATACCTAGCCCAAATTTGTGTTTCCCAACCGGGTACTATCTCAATAAAAGAAAAATGAGAATTTTTATTAAAGCTGTGATAATCGCGTATTAAGTATACATGTCCTAACCGCCATTTACCCATCTAATTTGGGCCTTTGTATAGAAGGTTCCGCCAAGTCCCAACAGGAATAAGATGTGCCTTATCTTGAAATAGGGAGGAATTAACGCATCAAAGGTAGCTATAGGTACCCAAGATAACTGTACTAAATATACGGCCATATTGGCACCAATCTTACACCTTGCATTTTAACACTGGCTTACGTTTCAAAAAAACTTTTTTTAAAAAAACCGCTGACACATTTCATGGAGTAAAAAAGACAGTTTCGTAATCTTATCTCGTCTGGGTTTAAAATCAACACGGGATCCAATGGCTGACGATAATTTGTCAACAGATAAAAATTAAAAAGCCTCTGATATAGAAAGTAAGTGTGCTAGCCATTATCCATGCCATACCTATATATATATATGCGAGTTATACCAAAGTTTAGGTTAGTAGCCCTTAACGAAATTTTCCAATAAGCATCCATGCAAATTACAAACTTGTATATACAGTGGAACCTCGGTTTACGAACACCACATGTTGTTTCGCTTTACGAACGATGCTTCAGTTAACGAACACATTTCTCTGGAACACCGATCAAAGATCCGAGTTTCTGCAATTGTTTTACTAGTTTCAGCAGAACATATTTGTTACTAATAAGTTTTACGTTGTACAGGTAACATCAAAAATGTTATAATTTCAAAGGATTTAAATTAAAATCGATATTAGTTTTAAGGATATAGCCTCAATTGCAAATATGGTAAAAATTCGTCTCTCGTTTTATCCACGCCAATTGCAGATGCAATGGATGACAATCCACTGATGACGTCGATTTCAGACTTAAACCATATAATTAACAACAGAATAGAATGGAATAATACAATTTTTTCCAATGGAAACAATGTTTGTTAAAGTAAATTTATTAAACAGAATCCGCGAATAAACTTGACTAGTGGTAACCCGTGAAAATCACGGGACCTGACAATTAATACGTCGATTAAATTTCAAGATTATGCAAGCTATGTATTGCAACATACATACATTGAAAAAATATTGTAAAATATAACCATGTCAAAAGTAGTAAATGTTAATAAGAAAATGCGTAAATTAAACGAAATGTGTAAAGGCTGTTCCATTAGCCCAACAGTAAGTGGTTGGTTTTGGGTTAATTGAACTCATCATGGAGTGAAAGAGCATGCTCAGGGCAAATGCCTAATGTGCAAATCCAGCAAAGTGTTTGATTTTGAGGAAGCTTCAATCAGGAATTGGAGGCTATAAGAACCGTGCAGGAAAGTGACACAGGGGCGCCGAGAGCCAGGTCCGGGCCTGGGGGAAAAGGGAGGAGGTCAAGGCCGGGAGGGAGGGGGGATTAATAGTCCTCGTTTTTACCTTAGCAAAATTGCGTTTTTACCATAGAAAAATTTAGAAAATTTTTGTTTTTGTCATAGCAAAATTTAGAAAAATTTCGTTTTTACCATAGAAAAAATTGCGTTTTTCAGTTTACATGACATTTCCAAAAAGTCATTTTCCATATTTAAAATTTTTTTCACACATATTCCGGAGGCCCGGGCCCCTAAAAATCTTGGGCCCGGGGTATTTTCCCCCTCTCCCCCCCTCCCCCCCCCTCTCGTCAGGCCTGAAGTGACATGCCAGTTGGGGTCATCTATTTTGCAATGAAGATGTTAAATCTTATGAAGTCAATCCTGTGATAGAATCG
>JAQGBW010002662.1:0-18928 GCA_034698625.1 Julus scanicus
CTGCTGGCAGACCGGAAGTTGCCATTGTACCCCTCGTGGCAGCCATCTTGTTCGGCTTGAAATTGTACTTGGCTTGAAATTGAAAAATGGTCGAAATGACGTCATAAAGGACACCATTGTCAGGCTAAATAAAGTGACATCAACGTTACTATTCCCCTACTTTTAGAATTTCTAAAAAAACATGAATTGATAAGTTTAAATTTTAGATTGCACTCTAGGCCAAGAAGGGGATTTAACTTCACCTTTGGATTTTTCTCCAAGTAATATAGAGAGGTTTGATCAGGATTCTTAGGGGCCATTCAAAAAAGACATCTTGTCCCCACACCCCCCGTCTACACAGTGTCCATTTTAGCCAGATTTCAGCCCTGTCCTTTAAAATTTATTAATCAGAAAATACAAAAACTGAAAAATACCATCATTAGTGGACGTCAATAATAATGGCCTTCCCTCCCCTGTCCACATTGCATCCACATGGTATCCTCCCCTACCCCCTTTTGAGGGCATTCTTTTCGAATGGCCCCTGATAGATTTACAATTAATTGGTTACGCCATCTAACGTATAAATTGGACAACGTAGCGCATAGATTGGAATTCATTTTAAATAATAATAATAATAATAATAATAATATTTATTGCTGTAGGAAATAACAATAGGTATCTGTACAACAAAATTCAAGCACTCAAAGACGCCCAGAACATGAATCATTATACAAAATGGGGGGAAATGACATTTTGGGTGAGAACATCCGTTGTAAATGGCGAAAAAACAAGCAACGAAAATTCCTGACAAATTTTCAAGCACGGTATTCGATGAAGAAATGATGACATCATAGTGACGTAACCTGGAGCGATAAAATGACGTAATTGGGCAAAAAACTAAGTTGAATGCAGTGATGGAAGGCAATCTTATCTCAGAAACAACCAAAGTTAGATATACAGAGTTTTTAATCCGAGTTATTTAAATTCTGATCACATGTTTTGATCCTAGTGTCATTCGACAATGACTAGACAAGTAGAAAAGACTCACTTATCACATTTGATGCAACTAAACATTTTATCATGTATTAATGTTCTAGCACATCGACTTAAGACTTTACCATTTGTTGCTAACTGTTTTAGCTACAAATTTGTTTAGCATTTTACACTTTTATACGAGTTTTTAAATGATTCCAAAGATGTTTCTCCACATTTTGTTACGGTTGAACCAATTAAACTTCGATTAGTGTTTGCCTACTTGATGATTAAAAATCGATTTTATACACATGTCGGAGATTGGTACAACTCGTCATAAACTATCGTACTTAATCAGCTATTAATGCAGCTATGTTATTTATTATAGGAATAATGTCCTCGTGAAACAGTATTTTGAAGTGCGCGTTCATCGATAAATTACGAATTTTCAACTCAGTGAATATAAATTTTCCACTTATTAAATAAAAGTATGTTCCATTAAACAAAACCATGTCCTCTATCAAATCTATTATTAATAAATTTACCATGACCACTTGAAACATACATTTACATAAATTAAACATGATCGAGGTTTTGAATACACCTTTTAAGGTCTGTTTAAAACTCAAATGAATTTAACGGTTCGTTATTTGCCAGTTAACTAGTCCGAGATTAAGTGGAGTAAAAACTACCATATTATAGTTAAGTGAAAATAATCGCAATTTGTCCATGTTTGCCGAAATGTGATATAAGCTTTAAATAAGTATGATAATAAACATTTAAAAATTTCGAATATTTCGTGTATTGGTGTTAAAACAGTCCTGTAGGTACATAATGACGTCATTACAAGCGCAATTACTATTGCATAGGATAGCTGAGAATATGGGTAGGTATAAAATTCCGGGTGTGAATCCATGGTTTAGGTATTTGGTGATGGTACCTGACAAGAATTGTAACCTAAACTTACTTTAGTGCAACTGGTTATTTTAGTTAATTATTATAACTGTCTAAAGATATGAGAACTAATAAACTATCCTATTACGAAGTAAACCAAAATAAAGTTAGATAGTACGCTATTCTATTATTCAAATGTGGCTTAATTTACTTAATAAACTTAATAAACAACGAAAATATTGTGATCTTACCTACAAAATACAACGCATTTCCTGGAAGCTGTAATTTCCTTTTATATTTCCTGAAAAATAAATTAAAACATTAAGAAATGTATATCTTAATTGGTTTAAATCTAACATTAAATTAAAATTAAAGAGTATGGACACCCTGTATCGTCAAACTATTTTTAGCTTCGACGAGATTGTTACCTGGCGCCATCTATTGCCAAGTGGTGGAAACCATTCGTAGCCTTAAAAACAAGGGGTCATTCAAAAAAGACGTATTCAAGAGGGGGTAGCGGGGGATTTGCTGGGATGTGGACAGGGGGGAAGCCATGGGCTTCCACTAATGACGGTATTTTTCAGTTTTCGGATGTTCAGTTTATTTAAATTTTAAAAGTCAGTGAAAGGGGAAATGGACATCAGAAGAAATGTGTTCCAAGTCCCAAATGTACTTGCATTTCTAAAACTTCGGGAAAGTCGGAAATTGTGGCTAAATTTGTGTTAAACACCAATGTTATGCTGGAATTTCTCTTCGAGGTCAGGAAATTTACGTATACCAGATAAATTTGGGAAAATGACGTGGAATGGTAGCGAGATGAGTGTTTGGAAATTTATAGGATGAGCATTTGTTTGTACCAACAAATTTTCTGGACCCCCTACTTATCAACACAATTAAGGACGTTCATGAGGGAGGTGAGGGTGGGAAACTGGGGTAAAATGGACACCAGTGGGCAGGGGGAAGGGGGTGAGAAGTCAATTTTCGAAGGAATTTCAAAGACGTCCTTTTTGAATGGCCCCTAAAGAATATACTATTGTTGCAACATAAAATGCTTCACCCCTATTAATAAGTTGGAGGATAAACGTAGAGTGGCACACTAAGGATCATTGGTCAAATTTGGCCCTCAGTTTGAGAGGAGACAACATCTAATCCAAGTTTCCAAAACAACGCACTAGATGGCACTGATCACCAAGAAAATCAACTGGTGATTTTTGTAGCTTAAAAAACAGCGGCAAAGCTCAATAAAGAAAACATAAAACTAAATAAATGCCACGAATCCATTAGTGGCTGCAATTGTTCATATAGGTCACAAATGCATGGGAGAAAATGATTAGGTCCCAAAACAATATATTTATAAAATAGCAATTAGTTGCAGAACATAACTTCGTATACCAAACTAGGTTAAAACAGCTAACAATTACTCGTGAATGCAGAAATAACGTGAGAATACAATTTCATACTTTCCATTACAACAAACATTAAAAGTTTTATTATTATAAACGTTTTAAAATAACACTTAAATTTCACACAGACGACTGGGAATTAAGATGAGCTTTAAAAATTAAGATAGGTTAAAGAAGGTATTGACCAGAACAAATGAACTTTTTTGAGAAAATTCCCAAGATTTCAAACCAAATGAAACACTTGAATGCAATTTGAATGGAAAACACCCCAGAGTCCAAAAACAAAATTGCAATTTTTCACCATAATTTTTATAGTGGTGAAGTGCGACCCAGTGAACCTTTTTAATTACCGAATATTCTTTAAAATATTTCATTAATCTTATCACTTTAACAACCCTGATTATGGTCATTGAATCAAGGGTGGGTGTTATTCGTTTTGTCCCTTATACCCAAATGCCTACGTTTTTTACTGGATTTCCGAATATTTTTTTTGAAATTTCTTGTGTTTTTACATCAGTGTTTTTAAAAAAAGTCAATGAAAATTGCCTGGACCTCACTGCAATTAGGGTTGGTTCTCCTATCAGTCCAGTTCCTTATATTCAAAACAGGCAATCTTAGGGCCCATTCAAAAAGGTCGTTCCCGAAATTGATCCAAAAATCACCCTTCCCTCATCCCCACCCCCTATCCACATGGTGTCCATTTCAGTCCAGATCCTCCCCCGCCCTCATGGACGTCCTCTTTTATTTTTTGGAAAAGTAGGGTGTCCATAAAGTGTGTTGGAACATACAATGTCCATCCTATAAATTCCAAGCACCCTCCTCGCTACCAATTTCAAATTTTATCAGACTTTTCTGATTTACGGAAATTTCCTGACCTCGAAGGGAAATTCCAGCATAAAATTGGTGTTTAATACAAATTTAGGCATAATTCTCGACTTTCCCGAGGTTTTAAAAATTACATTCACGAACGGGAACACGTTTGTTCCGGTGTCCACTTCCCTATTCACTGACCTTTAAAACTCAATTAAACAGAAAGTCCGAAAACTGAAAAACACCATCATTAGTGGACCTATACATAATGACTTACCCCTTCTCCCTCCTTTGTCCACATGGTGTCCACATGCCAGCAACACCCTTTCCTAAGCCCCTCTTGAGGACGTCGTTTTTTAATGGCTTCTTATATTCTAACAAATTTTATGAAATTTTAATATACGTGCATGAGTGCCTTTAGTACTTTTCTCGAATATTAAATAAATCTGAAAATGTTAATTAAGAATAAGAATATCTATTAAACACATGCAATTGCATTAACCCTAGTTTTCAATTAAACGTGATATGCTGTATAGTAAAACAATTTCCATAAATTATAAACTTAAATCCACTTGAGTTAGTTATTTGGATGCAGGTGGTTGATATTTGTTGTTAATAGGCCTGCCTAAGCTTATTATCACGAACTCAGAAGTTCAACTAGGTTAACGTTTTTTTGATTTTTCGTAAATACAATTTATTGCGATTAAAAAACCTTGACAATTATATTGTGTTAAAAAGAGTAATCTGAGAACCATATACGCGATGTCTAAAGATGGCGGTCACTTACCATGAAGTGACCATCGAATTTCCCGGTCAACTTAAGAAAATTCGAACGCGCCATATACATGGCCTCGTACATAGAGGAAATTGAAAACGCCCTCGCTTTAAAATGATCATAAATAAACAAATAAACAGCAAGGACGGTTAATTCATGCCCAAAATGTCTAAAGTTACGCTCACGAAGTGGGAAAAAAATCCAATAAAATACATGTTTGTAAAACGATGACAATATGATTGTAACGCCACATTACTTTTGTCATTGAGTTGATACTCAATTGTTATCGGATCTGTCAAGTTTCCAAAACTGCGTTGAAAATGGTAGTGATGAAGGACATTTAATCAATGTGGTCAAGAATACGAGGAATATAGATGATTATTTATCTCGGAAATTGCTTGAGATGTAGACCTGAAAAGGACATCATCAATTGGAGCAAAATCATGCAATAATTTAGAGAAATCTACAGTGCCATTCCGAGTTTTCTCAACTGTGTACTATGATAATCAAGACAGGCATGGCAGAAAGCATATCCGGTTTGGAAATAAATTGTACATACTTACATGGATGTACCAAAATATGGAAATATCAGAAATTGTACTCGAATGGAAACATCAGAAATTTTAACTACATTTGAAATATCAGAAATTGTACTCCAATTGAAATATCAGAAATTTTACTCAAATTGAAATATGAGAAATTGTACTCCAATTCAAATATCAGAAATTGTACTCCAATTGAAATATCAGAAATTGTACTCCAATTGAAATATCAGAAATTGTACTCCAATTGAAATTTCAGAAATTGTACTCCAATTGAAATATCAGAAATTGTACTCCAATTGAAATATCAGAAATTTTACTCAAATTGAAATATGAGAAATTGTACTCCAATTCAAATATCAGAAATTGTACTCCAATTGAAATATCAGAAATTGTACTCCAATTGAAATATCAGAAATTGTACTCCAATTGAAATTTCAGAAATTGTACTCCAATTGAAATTTCAGAAATTGTACTCCAATTGAAATACCAGAAATTGTACTCCAATTGAAATATCAGAAATTGCACTCGAATGGAAACATCAGAAATTGTCCTCCAATTGAAATATCAGAAATTGTACTCGAATGGAAGCATCAGAAATTGTACTCGAATGGAAATATCAGAAATTGTACTCGAATGGAAATATCAGAAATTGTACTCGAATGGAAAAATCAGAAATTGTACTCGAATTGAAATATCACAAATTATACTCGAATGAAAACATTACAAATTCTATCCTTCATTGGACAATTCCATTTTGGGATCAAAATACTACACAATCGGTCAACGTCGTGAATGTAGTTTACCAATGGGCTGAGTAAATACTTTTTCTATAAAAAATAATGATTTAAAAAAAAAATGGGAATTTGGGCACAGGTCAGACAGCCCATTCCTGAATAGAAAGATTCTTTGTAGCAATTTTTGTCGATGAAATGAGCGATTAACCCTCATTCCTATTTTCCTATTTAAATGAAAAGGCAAGGACCCGACCCACCCTCCCATCGTAATAATAGTAGTTTTTCAAAAATTCGCTCTCAGCAGAAGAGTTAAGTGTATTTTCGTATATAGAATGACCTCACAGGTCATCTGATTTCATATTATCCAGACGACTCAATGTAGTAATTTAATTCTGAATTTGAATCGCTTTTTATTTTATAGCCTTTTTATTTGATGTTTTTTTTCTCTTGTTATTCAACGCTCCTATTGATCGAGATGAACCAAAAGGTAAATGCACTTTAAAAATAATCAATAGAAAAGAAATTTTACTGGGGTTGCACCAAGATCAATTTAAATTAATCGACGATTAACCACTTTCAAAAATAACACCCTAAATGGTAAACGCTTTCGAAAGTACTTTCCTCACTTGTTTAAAAAATTCAAATACCAGAACTGGACAAATTACAAAGGTTCACATATGACATGTTATGCCCCATGTTATGCCATCATTTTTCCACACTGGTTAATGTAAAAAATGCTAACATACCAACGTTATTGGTTTTTAACTACAATTCTTCCTTGTTTAATGTTCTTTATATTACTGCAGGTATAGGGGGCGCTGTCATCGCATTGCAATTTCGTGCATTTCGATCGAAAAATCAGCCTAAAGATAAAGGGCTTTCACCTGAAGTACGTCATCACTCAGCACCTGGCACCGAAGTTAATTTTCAAGGTAAAAAAAGTGAAAATTACTGCAAAAGAAACGTAAAAATGCACGTGAGTGGGCGCCATCTTTGATGTTCAATGCAGATTATGTTGTCTGAGATATTGGCTTTGACAAATTAGCAATTTAAATGCACTAATTAAAAGATGATGGCGACGATATTTCCCTCAATCTAAAATGCGTCAAACCCGCTATGCCAGATTAACGAACGAGTTGAGAAAAAGATGTTTGGGATTTTGACTACTAGCGCCATCTGTGTGCAAAAACATCATGAAAGTAGTTACAGTGTCCAGGAAATTTGCTGGAAAAATTTCAAGAATTTGTAAGCACCCCTCTCACGACCAACTACTGCTGAAAACCAATTTCATGCAAAATCTGAGACTTTTTCGGATAAAATCAGTTCCGTGACTTGGACTATTTTAACTTTTAAAAGAAATAAATTGAATAAATCTAAAAAAAAATTTCAGTTTAAGAAATTGTATATTCGTGAAAATTCCAATTTGATTTCGGTGGGGTTACCTATCGGAATGTCACCACACCCAGACGCATTAAACAGCCCTCGTAATCGGACCCTTACCGGCAGCGCCACCCGTGGCTAAAACGCGCGTTTTCATTACAGGGTGCCCAAACTCGTTTGTTAAGACTTCCCCATTCCTCGTCGATGATCTAATAAGTTCCCTACGACAATTACTTTCATATCGAGCGAGGGTGGGTCCGAATAAAGCGAGATCAGTGGCCGGAACACGAGCCGCTCATCTCGACCACCAGGGGGGGCGACGACGTGGGGGTGGTGCAGCGCCCAAAATCTCTGGGCTATCATTACACTTATTTTCAAATGAATAGTCCGTGTTTCTATTTACCAAAAACATGGCCCGAGGACTCCGTAGATTCGGTTTCAATCGCATCTCGTTCAATCATCCCCCCATTAATTACGCCGCTTCGCTATTTTACCAACTCCTTAACTGCACGTGCGGGTCGGGGGGTCAGGGGTCAAAGCGGACCTCACTCCCCCTCTGTTTTTGGGCACCCCCATCAGCTGGGCACTGATCACTAACATGCAATAGACATTGTACCATATGCCAGTGTTTTCAGCTTACAGAACACAAAATGGTGTTAACCTGGATGGAAAAATTATATAATTATAAAACTACATGCCTTATTAAGTCTCAAATAGACTCATATGAGACATGTATCATTTTTACACACAGGATCCTCTACATGCGTCATATTATCCCAGTGATCCTCTCAACAAAAACATTGATGAGACTGATGTTAAAAAGTATAAATTTTAAACTTTTCGTGATAGAAAATGTAGCCATATTACGCCACATTCTGCCTCAAATAGACTCATACGTGAGACATGTATCATTTTTCCACACAGGATCCTCTGTATGTCATATTTTCCTAGTGATCCTTCCAACAAAAACTTTGATGAGACTGTGATGTTAAAAAGTATAATTTGTAAACTTTTCGATATAGAAAATGTAGCCATATAATACCACATTCTGCCTCAAATAGACTCATACGTGAGACATGTATCATTTCTCCACACGGGATCCTCTACACGTGTCATATTTTCCTAGAGATCTTCCCAACAAAAACTTTGACGAGACAGTGATTGCAAACATTTCGAGATAGCAAATGTTTCACTCGGTACTTACTGTCTTACGATCAAGAAAAAAAGCAAGAATGTTTTTTCCCCGATGACAATGTCTCAAAAACTAGTTTCCGTGTATCGATAAAAATGGCACTGTCTGTACAACTGTTTTCGAGTAATTTACTATAAGACCGGTGCATGTCTCTGTCATCGCCCACCTTAAGAGGGTTGTTGGTCGGCTGCTTTTTGGCCATGGGTGCAGGTGTGTGCCTCGTGCACATCAGTGGGTCAATGACATTAAAGTGGCGCCCTCTTCCACCCCCTCATCGTCTTCCTCTTGTAATCAAGCTTGAAAAGTTGGAGAAAAAAAAGCGTCCGAGGAGGATACCCAGAAGAAGAGGTTAAAGAAAAAAAAAAGGCGAAATTTTTGAGGCCAATGAAACCTTAAACAAGATTCACTTTTTGGCTTTTTGCGGCCCAGCAGGGTACTTAGTAATAATGCTAGTTTTCATCTCATCACAATGCGCATAACAGGAAGAATATTTCGCTTCGAGGGTGCTTCGATTAGTTCCTCATCGTACACAAACATTTTTTTTACCCTTCATTTTTTATTTTGGGTGGAAATTTTGTTTCGAAATTGGCCACCCTTTCGTATCATACATAACATATGAGTGGCCATATCGCAGCACGGAAACATGGTGGGCCAAAATTGGTTGCTTCAAAACTCAGACTGTCTTCATAGTCAAATATTCAGAAAATATAGAAAAACATAATTTATTACAATAAACCATGTTTAGTTTTTATACTTGTACACGTGCATTTTATTGCATTTAAATATAAAAATATAGCTAAATCAAAACTATAAGCAAAAGGGAAAAATATATAAAATTTCACTAAAATTGTGTAAACATTTGTATAAAAATTACTGTTTAACACTGTGTTGAGTTACGAACAATAAAAAACTTCATTATTTATAAATATTAATACCATTTAATAAGATAGCAGACTGTTTTGGATAGCAGAATGGAAATTCCAGCATATATGGTGTTTAACACAAATTTAGTCATAAATACCCGACTTTCCCAAGGTTTTAAAAATTCAAGTACATTTGGGACTGGGGACACATTTCTACAACATTAAATAGTGTAATTCAATATTCAATGTTAAAGAATACATGTATAGTGTCTCATGCATAATATGCCTCACATGTGTCCATACATGATATTTCATTAATTGTCTGAAACATACAGGGTGGCCACAAAAAAGAGAAACCTTTGCAGCGGATGGAGGGCACTTTGCGTACAAATTGAAATAGCCATTTTGTTACAAACAAAACGTTTGTTGTCTATATTTGTGCAAAATTGAATTTACTTTTGATTAAAAAACAAAAAAGTTACGAATTAATGAAAAATGTTGATGGCTACCCTGTACATCGAATATCCACATGCAAAACTGCCAAGTAGTAAGTCCATATTTATGTATATATACAAAGGTATATATGTCATATATAATTTTTCGACTTAGGGGTGTAGTGGTAAATTCCTCTATTCTTCTTCAGGCACAGAATTTCTAAGATTAAGAAGACTGGGTTATTGATAACTCAGATTATTGGAACCAGGAAATGAAAATGAGCGTGAAATTGATCCGGGTGATTCATTTGTTTACCATAAACACGTTTACGATGACTGTGGTCACTTAGGGAACTAGTTTGAGCGATGACCAAGGGGTGCTTCAACAACGCCCTCTTCAATTACTGCTCAACTGATCTCGTTATGAGATCAAGAGGGCGTTCAGTAACCACTCGTTAAGTGTCAGTATCGATGAACACTAAGTGCGTACTTTGACAGCAATTTGTTTTTAACAACGTTTTGCAATATTTGCCATAAATTAAAAAACTGCATATTTCTCAAAAGAATATCGTGGTTGGGATATTGTGCTTGGGAAAGTGTAATGACAGCTAACAAATTACTAGCAATAAATTCTCAAAATAATAGATGCTTTATTTACAAAAAAAATATTAAAAGTAAAGATGATAAGTTGAAATCTATCTGATCACCAGTGTTGAAAAATTGACATGGTTTGGGCTTCTGAACTGAAACTTTCTCTAAAAACTAAGCTACTGTAGTGTTCCCAAGCATAACACAATCGCCATTTTTAATCTCCAAAAAACCAAATTTATACGCTTCGTGAATATGCATTTCACTATTTTATCAAAAAAGATGGTTGTCTATGTTAAGTGAGAAGTAGGCTACTAACCCACAAATGATACTGAATGTAGGCTTAAAATAAATGGGATT
The DNA here is from genome assembly GCA_034698625.1 of Julus scanicus. Taxonomy (NCBI): domain Eukaryota; kingdom Metazoa; phylum Arthropoda; class Diplopoda; order Julida; family Julidae; genus Julus; species Julus scanicus. The sequence continues at coordinate 10,930 of JAQGBW010002662.1, forward strand.
TGAATATATTCCCACTAGCCTCTAAGCCCATATAAAATTTTAACTATGTGAACGTTTTTAAAATTTTAAATGCGTTTAATGTAAGTTCAAGACACTAAATATCCTCCTCCTGCCATGCAACACGTAGCAGTTGATTTTTAAAATTTTGAGAAAGTGTTTTTTTAAAAAATGTACCTGCGCCATATGCGAAAATCTTTTTTTTTTTTTTCGTGCAAATATTGCACTAAACTTACAAGCGAAGAATAGAAATTAGGATATTACGAAATGGAGGAATTTAACTTTAATGGACTTTTGAGAGAGTGAGAAAAAATCATATTTGATGAAACATGAGATTTTGTACAGAAGCCTAGTTAGAAATTCACAATGCCAACATTTTCTAATTTTTTATGAAAATGGGGAAAACACTGCTTAGTAATCCATGAAATGCAAAAATGCAACAAAAAAAAATAAACTGCAAACAAATTTAGTCATTTTTCTCATCATTAAGACTTACGAAGGAGAAAGTAATCATACTTTAAGTTCAAGGAACAAATTAATCTTTTGATTAACTTTGACATTTCCTAAACAAGATGATGCTCTCACTGAATACTAATTCCTTAAATAATGTTAGAGCCTGTCCTTAATGCCAGCTAAGTCACCAAACACACAATGGTTTGCATAGACATTAGATTAAATTTATTGCTCGATTAAAACAGGTTTCCATCGTGGATCAACGAGGATTAAAAACTACATTAATCTTTAAAATTAAGATTAAGGAGATCTACGATGACATATGATTAGTTTATTGATATTTTCAAAAACTTTAACGTAAAAACGTAGACTATAATTTCAATCAAATTTAATCATTTTTTATTATAAAAGCTAATTAATTGCAAGTCGTTGGGTTATGAGTTATGACAATCATTTTTTCCCTTCGAAACCATTAAAAACTATCAATTTATGATGTGTAGACAGACAAGTTTTTCAAAACTTTTACCTGGGGTCACGATGAATTTACAAATAGCGAGAAGATTTGACCATTGTGTCTAGTTACCATGAATCACGGTAATATTTGATATGGTCAAAAGTAATTGACCTCCGATTGGTTGCCACGTCCACTCGCCCAGATGACGTCACACTTTGAGCATTATGGGATAGGTAATACCTAACTTGTATATTTCGGGATATCCCCTAATCCCGGGGCATTGACACCTGACCATGATGTGAGGAGAGGCTTTAATGATGCCATGCTGGTGCACCCTGGTGGTCCAAGATGGAGATATAGTAACACAAAGAAAAACAAGCTACTGTTTTGGATGATGGGTCATCTGGATAACCTCTTTCCCTCAATATGTGAGCCAATTTTTGGAATACATCTTGAGGAGATGTTATGAAAAACCCACGCTTTAGAAATTGCATTTTTCCTCAAATTATTTAGTAAAAGAATAGGTTCCATATCGAAAACTACTCCAGATAGTTACCCACATTTCTTCATTTTTTACAAGTCGAAGGATTTCTGTTATTACTTCCGTAATAAGAGGTGTGGCTGAATGCGACCTTTCCGTTAAGGCAGTATAGGAAATACTAAACTTAAATATACCCTTATCAAAAAACAAAAAAAAAGGTTTTGATAACAGAAAAAAGTTGATTTGAAATAGACCAATCATTAAACAATAAAAAATGGTAAATTAAAAACACCTCGGAGGCTTCCGTTTCCACAATAGAGTTTTTTGTTATGTTTATTGCATTATTATTGCAATAAAAATCGTTATTGACACTGAAGCTTCATGTTATATTAACATCCGCTTTTAAAGACATTTATAGTTATTAAAAAGGTCACATTGGAATATAATAATATTGTTAAATCAGGTTTAGTCCTCTTAGCACAGTAGAACCTTTCATCAAGGACTAATTTTGTAAAAATGTTATTGCTTATCACTAGTCCAGAAATAAAAAACTAAATAAGTGTATTTTATTAATATTAGGGAGACCGGGACACAGTTGGACACGGGGCACAGTGGTAGAACGTCTTTATAAAATCAGATTTCATCAGAAACCCAATTCTTTTGATTTGCAAAGAAGCTGTATGCAGCACTCTTTCATTAACCAAATTTTCTGCTATCTGACACAAGTATAGAAGACAATATTTGCAGTTAAAGTTTTTTTGTTCTTGAAAAGTAATTATTCAACTCGCAATTGGATTTTTATTCTAAGTGTAATTATAAAACATAAGTAATGCTGCAATATACCATTGAGAAGTGTATATATCCAGCTATAATTTGAAACTAAAGTTTATATTAATTAGCAATGTAGTCAGCTGTAAGGCCTTATTCAAAGCAAATTGGTTATACGGGGTACAGTGGACCACAACATTATGGGGTACAGTGGGACATGTCCCAGCATACCCCAAATAATGCTTTTGGAAAATATTTTTATATTTTCTCATTAATCATAACTTTAAATAAAAACCATGTTTAAATTTATATTTAAAGTAAAAATGGTTCACAATTACAGAAAAAAAAACACATCTGGGGAAGTAAGCAGTGAAAATATGAAAGCTACTGTAATTACGGTTAATTTTGATCGTTTTTGTAATTTATACTTGGAATTTTACATTAACCTTCTGAATTAAACAATTAATCAATGTGGTGTTCTTTTTCTTGGAAAATTTGTCTTAATTTCGCGTGGACCACTGTACCCCATGCCATGCGCAGCCAAGTTTAATATTTTAAAGCAAAAAAACTAGTAGCTCTAAAACGATGACAAAATGCATACAGATCCTGAAGGCTTGTGTATTGCTGTGTTATTCTTTTAAAATACTACAAGTTCATTATTTTTTCAAACAAAAATGAATTCTAAAAAGTGTACCCACTGTGCCCCGGTCTCCCCTACTATTTGTATATGTATTATAAACTTCGGATTAACCGACTCCATCTTTTAACCAACCAGCTTCTAGTCCAACCTGGATGGTAAAATCACACTTCGCCGACAATTATTTTCCCATCCCATGCAGGGTTTAATCTGGGATTAATGCGAGCATAATCAACGCACAATCACAAGTTATTGTTATTATCGTCATCATACAAATAAAAAGGACCAGCCATGAATGTAATTTCTTATAGTAGAAATAATAATAATAGCAATAATAACAACCTTAATGAGTTAATTAGAAAAGAAAAGTGTACATTCAATCCCAAGGATTTCGTTACCTGGCTGAGTGAACCTTGCATGTACACATTATTGTGAAGACAAACACTAAGATGATGCAAAAAAATATTTAAAAAAAACAACAACAACAGACGGTAGAGAGAAAGGGGGTTGCCCAACAATTACGTGGAATAAAGAGAGTGTATTACTCATTTCATAAATCTTTTAATAAAGAAAGACTTCTTAGTGTTGTCTATGTACTACTTTGTAAGGTACATGCATGAGGATACAATAGATGTGCAGCATCAAATTTTAGTCTGAAATTATCCTCAGGGCTAATTTCTCAAATTTGGGAGTTGAGAAGAGCCTCCCATGGAGAGGGGTAAAAGATGTGTCAAGGAAATATATGTGCTGAAAAATTCACCAGTGAACCAAGTCCAAGAAATATTAAAGGGAAATAGACAAATCCTAAGGTTTATGAATATGCATGGATGGGGCCATTCAAAATGGACGTCCTCAACAGGGGAAGGCATGTCTTCTGGCATGTGGACACCAGGTGGACAGGGGGAAGGAGGAGGGAAGCTATTATGGACATCCACTAATGATGGTATTTTTCAGTTTTTAGCCTTTAAGTTTAAGTTTTAAAGATCATTTAAATCGGAAATTGACACCAGAAGAATGATGTCCTTTTTGAATGGCCCCACCAAAAACAACTGCCAAAATCAACATTAATAGCATAGGTTTAGGTTAATGTCCATCAAAATTTGGCGAATGGCAATGAGATGTCAAACTCTGATTTGACGTAATATCGTGTTTATAATATAAATTTGAAACAAATATCTATGTCATGGTGAAATAACTCTTAAGTTCGATAGGACTTCAAAGTCAACAAATTGCAACCAGTGTTTCAATAGATTAAAAAATTGTTGTACACAGAATGGATGTCGTAAACAAAGCGTGGAAAGGTGAAAGGTGAACCCGTTAATGAGAAGAACTAACGAGACAATGCAACAGGTGGGTGGACGTAAATCGACGGAAAAACCGATAGACCCAATTAATCAGAAAAGCGATGACAACGAGCCTTTGAAATTGGTTTGATATTTCAAGGAAATTTGCCTTTTGACGAAAACTGAATACTTGTCATGTCCAGGACAGGCAACCAATAAGCACGCGTTGTTTTTCAAGGGTCATATGCGGGTCAGGGTTTCCAGGGTGAGGAACAAAAGGGGATTTTGGTGCTTGGTATAAACCAATGCATTGGACAACTTAATACCTTTTTCTTCAAAAGTCATAAACAAAAGCAAAAGCTGGTTTACGAATAAATATGAAAATCATGTGATCTCCCCGCTGAGTAATTTCTACGTATTCTCTTAAGATGTATTGCCATGAGTCAGTGCAAATACCTCAAGAGATATAAAACAACTTTCCTCTTGGCCTATAGACATATAGACACACTCGAACACAAAACTTCTTTGGCATTAATTTTGGTAATTAAATACAGAAGAAAAAAACACGGCGAGGCTCTGCAGTATATACATAATGCTGCAACGGTACCATTTTACAGAAAAAAGTATAGCACAATAAAGAAAAATTTGGGAACATATCTGTAGGACGAAAAAAAAAATATTGACATATTTTCAAGCTGGTCATAGTCTGTCCATATACGTTTGATTACTATATTTTCACTCAATGCATGTTGGAACACGTCTATTTCCATACAACGCATGTTTGAACACATCTATTTTCATTCAATGCATGTTGGAACACATCTTTTTCGAAACAAAACATGCTTGAACACACCTATTTCCAAACAATACATGTTTCATAACATCTATTTCCATACAATGCATGCTTGAACACATCCATTTTTATACAATGCATGTTTCACAGCATCTATTTTTATACAATACATGTTTCACAACATCTATTTCCATACAATACATGCTTGAACATGTCCATTTCTTAACAATGCATGTTTGAACACATATCTATTTCCATACAATGCATGCTTGAACACATTTTCTGAAATTTCGTATTCTGTATGTTCAATATTTGCTTTTCTCATTCGGAGATAAGCATACATTTTTTTAAAAATTTGAAAGTATACCAAACACAGTTAAGGATGGGATTTCAGACAAATTCACAATATTTACAATAGTCACCATATAGTCTGTTAAAATAATTTTCTTGAAAGTATACAACATACAATACACAACATTCATAGAATCCGGCCTACTCTCAATTCAGATATTTTTCGAAACTGTTTTCAAGAAAGATCAAGAAAAACTTAAGTGAAATTATATTTTCAGTTTTTCAAACTTACGATATCAGATCACGACAGTTGGGCGTTATGATTATATGTTAAACAACAGAATAACTTTGTTATGTTGAAAAAGTCCATTTCATTTCGAAAACTTGGGTGCAATTCACACGCAATTTCGTACTATTTTTGCGCAAGGTTTAATTATCCTCTATAAAACGTATCAAAACACGAACATATAGCTCGCTTTAAAAAACGATATAAATAAAAAAGCGCCATTTATATAGTATCAAAAGTTTTTTTCAATAAGAAAAATCCGAAATATTGGTTCGTTCACCCAAATTTTGTCTATATCCAACACGGAATAAGTTGCTGAAAGCACGTAATGGTTGGAATTGTCGGCTATAATACTACCAGGAAGTGAATAAAATTTGAAACATATCCAGATATAGCCATGTATGCACCATTATGTGGTCTAAACATATTATACCACTGAATTGCCACATACACTATAAATGGCCCTATAATTATAATTAAATTGCCATAGACAGTTATTTATGGGATATATTAAGCTTTTTTAATGTCAATATGTGAATATTTAAGTTAACAGTTTCCATATATGGGCATATTTAAACATATGAAAATACAGATTTGTTCAATTTCTAGTCTCTATTGAAGGCAACAATGTTGAGGCAACATGATTTTCTTAAACAAATAATGAATAAAAGTTTGGCTACCATAATGTTTGAGCAAACTTACGATGTTTTTTGTTGCCAGAGTTATGGTTTCGAGAGCACATATGGCTAGGGAGGCGGTGTGGATCAAAGGGAACATCGTATGTTGCCACTTTACTGCGCATGCTCAGTCATGTGCTCAATTGCGAACCTGAATGCTGGACACATTTGTTCAGTTTTTCTGTCAACTTTTGGTGGATACACCTCAGCATTCAGCCACATGTTGATGTAATCATAGATTCAGGTTTCCAGCCGGGTAAATTGAATGTTTTTACTTATTGTTATTGTATGTTAAGTTGGGGGTGTATTCTAGGACAATGAACACATGACACGTGTCTGCAGCTGGACATCATACGTGACACATGCATTGCCAACAGCGAATTTTATGCAATTTTTATTAATAAAAGCAAGCTTGTTTTAAGCCAGGAGGAATTACCTTAGCGCATACTTTGAAATTTTCTCCTTACACGTTTTCCTAAATATAAAAAATTTTAAAATATTTTTCATCATCGCTTGAGGTAAAATGCTTTTGACGAAGAAAGATCTACCCAGCACCGCACTATTTATAATTCATAAAAAAATCAAGATTTTCCACTCTCTCCATCCATTTTCCCAGCATTGAATTCTGCTGCTGAGCTTTATTTGCACCATCGTGATGGATGGATGTGTGGTTAGGATAAACCAGGTTCAGAAAAAAGGGGTTAATTCGTTAATATGTATGACAATAGCACGAAACCTGTGGTCACTTTTGACTCGGACAAGTTCATAACCATTACGCCAGAAGAAATTTTAGAGGAAGTAAAAAGACATAATGGTGTGCTTATTTATTATTCATCGGATACGATTTTATATAAAACCTGAATTAAAATAAATTCTTAAAAAATCCCCTCCCCCTAAAAAGACATTGGCCTTCGTATGCAATTTTAAGTGGAATCTAAATGTTTATCCTAAGATGTCATATAATTAGTTATATAATATATAAAATTTCGATTTTTAAACTTTTTTTGTTGATCAACTGATCGTCTACTTAAATACAAGCAAAATATATTGTGTACAAGAAAACTTTTTAGACCTAAGTATATATACAAAATTCGAATAAGATATTGTTTAAATTATTCGGAGAAGTTGAATGATGCGGATATGTGGCCAGTGAGTCATCTACAATATTTCTATAAATGTGGACCTAAGTTTTCTGACCCCCGGAGGTCGACCAAAAAAGATTTAGAAGGTAATGTGGAACAAATCCTCGAAAGATGGCTGACATGACAAGGAGAAAAATGGTGCCTGAACATCAGTTGTTTTCGCGGTTGATATACAGTGTAGATACATAATGGTCGAACAAAGCTAGAAAATGACAAAAGAGGAAAAATGGGGGAAGTCGAGAAAACAATTTTGAAATAGGGTTCCTTCAAAATGTGGCCGGCATTTATTTATGACCCACTGGCAGAGACAGGCTTTATGGTCCACCATTACTCATGAAAAACTACGTTGAAACGTATTATTTTGTGTCAACAAATGGAAAAACGAAATAAATAATGGACTAAAAATATAGTGGAGGAAGTATCAAGAAGAATCAGCTGAAATAAGTGAAAATTCAAGGCAAACGAAAACGCGTTTGAAATATTTTAAAACGCTGGTCAGTGAAATACTTAGTTTGTTTAACGTCATAATTTGAAATCTAGCACAGTAGCGCACTCATTATAACGATAATAAACTACTTTTTATGTAGTCGTGAACAATAAATTAATTTTCGTAAAAAAACTTACTTCGAAATAAAAGTGGGAAAATGAAGAATCTTTTGCTTAAGGTGGTTTGGTACCCTATGTATTTCAATGGTAAAACTTACACCTCTAATTGTTTTCAAGAAAAAAAAGTTAAA